>WEDG01009825.1:0-11795 GCA_017591395.1 Schistocephalus solidus | reverse complement strand
TAGCATCACCAAGTCTTGACAACCTTGGTACTTTCCTCCACTTTTGCAACCCCGACGATCGCCGCCGGGATCTGTTGATGATCATGGCTGGTTCTGATGTTTTCGTCTCTTTGATTGGTGGACTTTGCATTCGGCAAGGTCGCATCTCGATGATGATCTCATGACCTCTACTGTCCCCTCTTTCGTTTTGACCCTGGTGTCCACGATGATTTCGTCCTCTCTCACCTCCACTGGTGGGTATAAACAGTAGCTCTGACTGCTATATTATCTCTCACACGAGAAGGAGCGTTCCGAACCCTCATACGTTGTCAGCAACATCCCATTGCATCTAGCTATTAATTTTTTAGTGAAGCAGTTTTTTTCTCCTATTTTTTTAAATTGGCGGCTCGCTGAACTCCGCCTGCGATTTAACCGTAGGAGGTTTTTCTCCAGCAGAGCGTAGTCATGTTTCGTCCAAGGGTGCCACGCCTGAACGCAATATTCCAACACCGGCCGGATAAATTTTCCAAACACGCGCCCAAAAAGCTCTCCGTCAAAATTAACGAAGGACCTCCTGTTAACGCCTACCATATTGTTCATTTCTGCTGTTAATATGGCTGCTCACATAGTGCAGCAATTATTCACTTTGTATTTATTTATACCGCGATACTAAATTTGAAATGATGGGGCTCTCTGTGCCTTAAATATACAATTAATATATTTATTTATTTAGTGCTCATCCTTAGAGAAAATAAGGTCAACTTAAATCGCTATAAAAAGGTTGAAAAGAACTGGCGGGTTTTTGCTACAGGAAGACAACCTTTTAGCTTCAGCGACTTTAAAGTTAAAGCCGCATGAGTAAAGGAAATGAAATGCAACGTCCAGGGGGGTTTTACTCTTGGGGACGTTTTTTAAAAGAAAATTGAATCTTCTCTTATGTCGGTCAATTGACTCGGTACTGACCATGTTTGTAAAAGGCTCTAGGTTCACGCATTGTTGAGAAGTGAGTGAAGACAACTTTCCCTCAAAAATAGTACCAAGGATCGTGAAGAGAGAACCATATTTAGACATAAAGGTATTAAAGTTTTCCAGGGCGTCAAGGTCTAATTTCTTCATGCTTATGGAGGGTTGCTCTAGTGGAAGTTTTACGCGAAGTGGATGTTTGCGTCTAAGCACTGACTGGGGTTTCATATTGATTTTAAAATATAAGTATTTTTCAAATCGATAATACGAAAGGAAAATTGTCACAAGTGACTGTTTGCGGAATCAAAGATGTAATATTTGAAATATGTGTTTTAAGCAAGGCACTGCAAGCAAATATCTGCTAGGTAACGAGTTTAAACTGAAAACAGAATTAGCGAAGAGGCTATGTAGTACCATGCACCATGGGGTGTAGGGGATACTAGTTAGGCGCAGCACCACACAGCTTGCATTTGGTCGCTCCATTTGTCTCGTACAGGTGGTGAATGCTCCTGTGGCCGCCTCTAACTGGTACCCAACTCTCACCTGTGGCTCCTCGAAGTTGGGTTCTTCCCAGCGGCCACACCCCGGGCAACCGTCACGACCGGCGAGCTAAACCAGGTGAGGGTCTCCGGTGTTGTGTGTGCTTCCACACTCGGTATGTCTGACTCCCAAACTTCCCACCTTCCCCCTCTCAAAAAGTCCTATAAAGGGGCGACAGCAACCCCGTAGGTGGCCCAGACTAACTCGGGTCGTTCTCCCACTAAAACAAATCCGTGACCCATAGTGGAGTTCGGCAGCCGTCTGGGATGTCCGAGCAGCCCTATTTAGGGATAGCACTGCTTGCCTCCTCGCGGAGGAAGGGGCTAGAAAATGTGCCCTAAACAAAAATGCTGGGTCTCACGTCTTCTGCAGCCGGCCGCGGCTCGCAGATCGCAAACTACGCGGTCGTAAAACTCAAACAAACAACAATACCCCCCGTCCTCATCCCCCTCGCCATAATCTCCAGGCTGCTCGGGTGAGTCCACTCACATTAGCAGCCTGGAATGTTCGCTCCCTTTTAGACAATCCTAGGAGCAACCGGCCGAAACGGAGGACGGCACTAGTCTTTCGGGAACTGGCGCGCTACAAGGTGGACATTGCTGCTCTCAGCGAGACCCAATTCTCTGAGCAGGGTCAGCTGGAGGAGGTGGGGGCCGGCTGCACTTTCTTCTGGAGCGGCCGGCCAAAGGCAGAGCGACGGGACGCTGGTGTTGCCTTTGCCATCCGTAACGACATCGTGGGAAGTCTGCCCTGTCTGCCGCAGGGTATCAATGATCGCCTGATGAGCCTCCGCCTGCCTCTTCGGGGAGACCAGTTCGCCACCATCATCAGCGCCTACGCTCCCCCAATGACGAGCTCTGATGCGGCGAATGACAAATTCTACGAGGACCTGCACGCCTTGCTGTTGACTGTGCCGAAAGAGGACAAGTTAATTGTCCTTGGTGACTTCAATGCCCACGTCGGTATGTACTACGCTGCCTGGCAGGGAGTGCTGGGTCCCCACGGTCTTGGTAGCTGCAACGATAACGGCCTCCTTCTTCTGTGCACGTGTGCGGAACACCGTCTCCTGCTGTCCAACACCTTCTTCCGCCTTCCGACGCGGGAGAAGGCCACGTGGATGCACCCTCGGTCGCGGCGCTGGCATCTGCTGGACTATGTTCTCGTCCGGAGGCGAGATCGACAGGACGTGCAGGTAACCAAGGCGATCCACGATGCCGATGGTTGGACAGATCACCGCCTCGTCATTTCTCAGATGAGGCTCCGACTGCAACCCCGACGAAGGCCCCAAGGTAAGAGGCCGCCATGTAAGTTAAATACTCTTTTATAAAATTTGCTTGCTCACTGTTTTGATTTCAGCAACCAAATAACCGAGAAACTGGAGGACTTGCATGCTCCAGATGATACCGCTGCCGTGAAGACACGATGGTGTCAACTGCGAAATGTCATCCAATCCACCGCCCTCGATGTACTCGGACGCGCACACCGTCGACACCAGGACTGGTTTGACGACAATGACGCCGACATCAGCAACTTACTCGCGGAGAAGAATAGACTACACAAAGCCTACATGGACCTTCGGACTGAACCCACCAAAGCAGCCTTTTTCAGATGCCGGCGCCTTGTACAACAACGGTTGCGGGAGATGCAGGATGCCTGGATGATCCGAAAGGCTGAGGAAATCCAGGGGCATGCGGACCACAATGAAATGAAAAACTTTTTCAAAGCCATCAAGGCCATCTACGGCCCGTGTATCAAGGGGTCCGCACCGCTGCTCAGCTCTGACGGCACAACACTGCTGACAGAGAAATCGCAAATTCTGAAGCGCTGGGCCGAGCACTTCAGAAGTGTCCTTAATTTCTCATCAGCCATCTCCGATGCTGCCATTGACCGGCTCCCTCAAGTGGACACGAACAATGACCTGGATCTGCCGCCTTCCCTACCGGAAACCATCCGGGCCGTGCAGCAGATTTCCAGCGGTAAAGCATCGGGATCTGACGCAATCCCACCGGAAGTCTACAAGCACGGTGGGCCCCGGCTGATGGCAGAACTCACAACACCCTACCAGGAGATGTGGCGCCAAGGACAAGTTCCTCAGGATTTCAAAGACGCGACCATCGTCCATCTCTACAAACGGAAGGGGAACCGGCAACTCTGTGATAATCACCGAGGCAACTCGTTGCTCAACATCGCCGGGAAGATCTTCGCCCGTATCCTTCTCAATCGTCTTAACGGTCACCTAGAGCAGGGCCTGCTCCCGGAAAGCCTATGTGGCTTCCGCCGACACCGCGGAACAACCGATATGATCTTTGCCGCCCGCCAGCTACAAGAGAAGTGTCAGGAGATGCGAACTCACCTATACACTACCTTCGTGGATCTAACGAAAGCCTTTGACACGGTGAATCGTGACGGACTGTGGAAAGTCATGCAGAAATTCGGCTGTCCTGAGCGGTTCACGCACATGGTGCGTCAGCTTCATGACGGGATGTTGGCGCGCGTCACTGACAACGGGACGGTATCCGAAGCATTCACAGTGACCAACGGAGTGAAGCAGGGCTGCGTACTGGCCCCCACCCTCTTCAGTCTCAAGTTCTCGGCTATGCTGATGGACGCCTACCGTGATGAGCAGCCTGGTATCCGCATCGCCTACAGAGCTGACGGGCACCTTTTCAACAGTCGGCGTATGCAGGCTCCAACACGCGTGTCTACGGCTATAGTCCATGACTTGCTCTTCGTGGACGACTGCGCCCTTAACACCGTGACGGAGGAGGACATGCAAAGGAGCATGGACCTCTTCGCCAAAGGCTGCGCCGATTTCGGATTAACAATCAGTACAGCCAAAACGGTTGTCATGCACCAGCCGCCAACCAGCACGGAATACAATGCTCCTCGAATCAATGTCAACGGTGCTCAACTCAAAAACGTGGAAACCTTCGCTTATCTAGGAAGCACGATGTCGCGCAACACAAGAATCGATGACGAGGTTGCCCAACGGATCTCCAAAGCTAGTCATGCCTTCGGCCGGCTGCAGGCCTTCGTGTGGAATCGCCACGGTATTCACCTGTACACCAAACTGAAGATGTACAAGGCCGTCGTCTTGTCGACACTCCTTTACGGAGTGGAAACCTGGACCGTCTACTCGAACCAAGCCAGGAAGCTGAATCACTTTCATCTCAGCTGCCTCCGCAGAATACTGAAGCTGAGATGGCAAGACAGGATCCCGGACACGGAAGTCCTGGAGCGGACCGGAATCCTCAGCATCCATGCCATGCTGAGGCAAGGGCAACTGCGATGGAGCGGCCACCTGGTAAGAATGGACGACGAGCAACTACCCAAACGACTTTTCTACGGAGATGTCGCTACGGGTTCTCGCCGGCAGGGAGGTCAAAAAACGACGCTACAAGGACACTTTTGAAGAAATCGCTGAAGCAACAACAAATCAACTCGGCGACCTGGGGAGGACCTCGCCCAGGATAGAACGGCATGGAGAAGATCAGTGAAGACTGGTTCAGCAATCTATGAGGCCAACCGGATCGCCGCCGCCAAGGCCAAAAGAGCGGCACGAAAGTCACCAGCGCCCCGGACCAACACTGCCAATGCCCAGGCCCTGCCAACATGCCCGCGCTGTCAACGCATCTTCCGCGCGCGAATTGGCCTGGTTGGACATCTTCGGACGCAATGCACCAACAATCCGACAATTCCAATTTCTATGTCAAATTCGGCAAACCCTCCTTCTGACTCTCACACCCTCACTCCTGGAATCAATTCCATTACTCCCACCATCATAGAGACCACATCCATCTACTCATCGCCTGCTACCCCCACCACCGCAACCACCACCGCCTTCGCCTTCACTACCTCCACCACCACCACCATCAGCGATGAGGAATCTCTCCTAAGCTGTACACAATGCGACCGCACATTCACCTCACCCATCGGCCTGGTCGGTCACTTGCGAATACATCGTACAGAGACCGGTGAGCCAGTGCCTGGAACACCATCACACAGCAGAGATCGTCGCCTCCACTGCCCTCACTGTCCTCGCGCATTCACTCATCGCATGGGCCTATTCGGTCACATGCGCATCCATGACAGCGGAATACACCACAATGCCGACAACACCGATACACCATGCGCACCCTCCGCTCCTGCCATTCTTAGCGCCCCTGACACCCCCACTACCATGAATGACATCGCCCCAGCCTCTACCGATTTCTCCTGCCCACACTGCGCCCGCAACTCCAACTCACGCATCGGCCTGGTCGGTCACCTGCGAATCCATCGCACGGAGGCTGGTGAACCAGTGCCTGGGGCTCCGACATACAGTCGACGCGCCCGCCTTCACTGCCCTCACTGCTCCCGCACATTTACACACCGCATGGGCCTATTAGGACACATGCGCCTCCACGAAAACCTCCGGTAAACCACCGGAGGCTAAGCTACATCAGCGCACACTACCTTCACCAATACATCGACAACACCCTCACAATCACCATTTACCAGAGTATATCACGGCGTCCTAGAAACCGTGGCTGGGAAGTCTGCCAATCTAACGCTTCCACCAGACCACGCCGTCGGCTCAGTGTATGTGCTGTGTGTGTCGAGTGGCTGACCAGTGGACTGGGAGTCAGACGGCGATGGCTGCTCCATATCCCCTGAGTTTGTGAATCCTGGTGTGTGCGTTATGGGGGCCAGGTCGTGCTGTGGCGCGCGAAGCTGGGTACGCCGATCCGTCAGCCAATGCGCCAACTCCCACATCAGGCAACTGACCGGCTCGGACAGTAGTCTGACTGTGGGGGTGGGGGAGAGGGTGGAGTCGAGAGCTCAGCGTATTTTCCTCACTATAAACAATCTGACGCGCTTGAAACTATCGCGGTGCGCTAAAAGCCGTGGCTTGGAAGGTTGCCAACTGACGGGATAACTCGGACCGCGTGGTCAGCTCAATGTGTGTTTTGTGTGGAGTGGCTGACTGGCGAACTGAGAGTCAGGTTGCAATGGCTCCTTCTAAATGTGGTCTTTATGGCACTCGCACTCTGTGGGATCCGAGCCAGGTGTGGTGGCACGCCCAGGGGCGGCTCCGGCCACGCCAGCCACCTGTGCCCTCTCCCATCTCCGGTCTTCTTGATTGTGTCATGAGACCGGGCTCAGGTGGGGGAGGAGAAGAGAGTGCGGTAACGTTGAGTGCCGCGGTTGGAAGGTTGCCAACTGACAATTACACTCAGACCTCGTAGTTAGTCCAATGTGTGTTGTGTGGAGTGGCTGACTGGTGGTCTGAGAGTCAGGCTGCGATGGCTCCTTCTTAACGTGACCTCTGGCTATCTCACACATGTCAGATGCAAGCCGTTCAACCCCCTGTTCTGTGAAATCCTGGTGCTCGTGTTTGGGGGGCCAGGTCGTGTACGTAGTACACGTAGACGAGGTCACCAGCAGCTGCGCCCGCTTCCGCATCAGACAACTGACCGGCTCGGACAGTGGTCTGATTGTGGGGTTGGGGGAGAGGGTGGAGTCGAGAGCTCAGCGTATTTTCCTCACTATAAACAATCTGACGCGCTTGAAACTATCACGGTGCGCTAAAAGCCGTGGCTTGGAAGGTTGCCAACTGACGGGATAACTCCGACCGCGTGGTCAGCCCAATGTGTGTTTTGTGTGGAGTGGCTGACTGGCGAACTGAGAGTCAGGTTGCAATGGCTCCTTCTTAATGTGGCCTTTATGGCACTCCCACTCTGTGGGATCCAAGCCAGGTGTGCTGGCACGCCCAGGGGTGGCTCCGGCCGCGCCAGCCACCTGCGCCCTCTCCCATCTCCGGTCTTCTTGACTCTGTCTTGACACCGGGCTCAGGTGGGGGAGGAGCAGAGAGTGCGGTAGCTGCAACGCAAGGCTACTATCACTTAAAACTAATTCACGCGCAAGTCACCGTCCCTGCACCACCTGGTGTGGAGCATACGGTGGACCTCGTCGAAATCGACGGTCGAACTGCCATGCAGGATGAAAATTTATCCATCAATCGAAACCTCGCTATCCGCGATGGCTTTAAGCCACGTTCCGTAATGGCAACGATATCGGGGTTCGGCATGATACCAATACTGAGTTCATCTACTTCGATAGGAGACTCTGAGCATTGGTATACAAACATCCAAATTAATCGGCAAATCATAAAGACTCGCACTTGCGCGATTGAATACTAGAGTCTGTCATTGTTTTCCAAGATGAACCGCCGTCCACCGCCGAGTCTTCGCCCATCCAGCATTCCGTTCAAGCCCTGTACAGTTAGGTACATCGGTCCAGCGTCCTCCGCTCAGCAAAATCAAACCTTGATTATGTACAGGGTCCACAAAGAAACTCTTTATCACTTTATTTCCCATCCCTATTTAGACCATTTTTCCTGCTCAGTCCTCCTTCAGTTCTCGCTCAGCACCTCATTTTTACCTTTCCTTGCCCGTAATCCGGCTGAAAAACATCCCTGTGTGAGCTACGCATACCGTTCTCCATTCTAGACGGAAGCCCAAACAACACATTCCAAAAATGATTTTAAGAGGCCAAGCATGACAGTTCATATGAAACATCCATCACCTAAACGGAATGCTTGTGCACCATTACGCATCCATTGAAGAACGAATATATACTCTGAAAAGACTGAGTCATGTTCTACACTTTCCTGCAATCAGAAATTGGACTCAGGAACCCCTTTATCAACGAGATTGTTTCGGTCGAAAATGTATGTTTGGTGAATTTGGTTCAGATTTGATAGAGCATCAGTATTAGGAAGAATTCTACTCTGTTGACGATGTTATTTTCATCCAGCATAAGCAACTATTCTAAAGTTAATGGCAAAACCCCGGAACTTTGCCAAACTGTCCCCACTTGCTCCCGTATTACCAACAGAGATTTACACTTGATATCGAACAAGAACGAGCTTTACACGAACAAGTGTCAGGCCGTGTGCAACAATTATTAGCTTCCGAACTTGACAATTTGATTCGTTACCACTTCACTAGGACTGATCCGGACACTGTTTCAACTGGCATGTACCTTATTTGCTTCCTGCTCATCTGGAAATTCTTTCTTGTGCCAAAATTCGTCACAAAACGGATCACCTGGAATTTTTTTATCATCTTATTCAAGTTGATCTGCGCAGGCTCTGCACCAATATAAACTGACAACCACTCAGGGAACCAAACGTGTACAACCTCGTGAAGATCTAGTTATCCAGGACCTTCGATATCTCCTTGAACGCTGAGTCAGTTCCTGAATATCCTTTCCATACCGTTTATAGTACCAAAAGCGCGAACAAGTATAAACATTTTTGCTCATATTGCATTAGATCACCTCGCCATACTCCAAAGACAGTCGGAAATTTTCGTTATTCGCTCAAAGGAGAACATACTTTTGCCGGTAAGCCTAACATTTATGGACTCCAAAAACAAATTGTGTGCTAGCAACAGAACCAGTCACGGAACTTCCTTTAAAGGAAAGCCCGTTGAGTTGGCTTCAACATCCACGACTGGCACTCCAATCAGCTTCTATACTCGACAACCAAAACCAGCAAAAGCGCGCAAAAGCGTAATGGCAGCCAAATCCATCGGCTACGAGGACGAATCTTGCGTTGGATATTCTTATATTTTACTAAGAGTTCAAAACTGGAAAAATGAGCTTGCAGACTCAAGGAAACTCTTGCAAGATAACATTACTCGACGAAATACGCTTAGCAATATTCCAGTAGGCAGCGACCGTTACCAAAAGCATCAAAACTACAACTGGTTACAGCTCACAAATGTTCGGACGCGATAACCCATCAACGACCGGATAACAGAGCACATGTCCCTGAAACCCGCATCGACCAGTGACAGAGTCAAAACCACAAATCCTTCATCCCGCTCATCTCCGCAGGTATTCAGAAGTTGAAATCCGAAGAACAAACGTGGCAAGCTGCAATGGGGAAACACCACAACAGGAGCAAAATAACAATCAACTCTTGATGGATTCATTGAAGCCTTCAGATGAGAGTATGGTCAGAGGTAGACTAAATCCCAACGATGAGAGTTTCTGTAAACCGTTCTCGTGCCCCTAAGGAGAACTTATACAGGAAGTGAATTCCGGGTACGTGGATCGACAACAGGTGCTTTAGTTATTCAGGGTTTGCACCGAGTCAACTGCAGTCCCAGACCTCTAGAAACACCGTGTCACCGACACCTGCGCCTAACGGCCTCCCAAAACCAGCCGCTCCCACCGGCGGAAGTAAAGTCATCAAAGCATCCGGCAGTCTGACGACGTTACAGGAACGCCGCGACCGCGACCGCTGACACGCTAGAGATAAAGACCAAATAAAGGCGATCCTATCCAAAAACCAACCCACGTCACTGCATAAAAGAGTGGCTTTCAACCGACCACTCCCCCGCGGAAAGGCCGAAACGCCGGGAACCTCTGTTCTTGGAACCACAATCAAGACCGAAGGCCGGCGGTACCCAATCTGGCTTTTTTCACGAAAGGTAGTTCAAAAGAATACGAATTTTCCATTGAACCAACCGATTGTTCTGAGGGACAACGGCAGCCACCTCACTAACGCCAAAACCATCAGGGAACCAACTGCCCAAAGAGATGTCAGGAACCGATCTGCGTAAACGCCCAGCGTTCTCACTAAAGAAACCAGAGTTACCGAAAATCATCACGAAACTGAAAAGACATACGACCTTGACGCTAGAGGAGACGCAGTTGGGCTTCCATAAAATTGACAAACGCAACAGGAAACTTGGCTAAGCGATTGAAGTGCTTTGTATACAAATGCGCAAAGCCTTTTATCAAAACTTGATGAGTTAAAAATTTGCCTTGCCGAAGTATCCCGACGTGATAGCAGCAACCGAAACCCGGCCGTCGCAAGGCATTCCAGACAGCGAAAACAACACTGTCCGCACCAACCATAACGGAGGACAGAGAAACCGATAGAATAATTAGAGATGTTATTAGGTTTGATAAGATAGAGTAAAGCGAAGCGCCGTACCATACGGCCGAAACACCCGGGCCTGGTTTCTCTATGTCTAGATGTCCTCTATTGTTCTTATCGGCTACTGATAGGACTGAGGTGCGGACACTACTTGTTGGAATAATTAGAAAATTTCTCCGAAGCCGACCTCTAATGTCATGATTATGGGTGACTTCTAACGCACCAGGAATTAACCGGGAGCACCGTTCAATCATCACGCCCGAAATCGACTCTTTGATTATGTTTTTCTGCAAAAGACTCCTTTGAATGACACTAATACTCAGACAGCATACGTCCCTTTTCCACCAGAACACGTGAAGGACAAAGGGCCAACTGTCTTGGACCTCGATTTTCACGAAAACATCAGGCAGCATTGACGAGATTATTTCAATGCCTCCGCTTGGTCGTAGTGATCATGTGGTGCTGCGGTGGGACTACCTTATTCTCTGTTGCGCTCTGCTATAGAGGAAAACGAACGCCCGGCCTGGCTGTCCCATCGATGCGAGCAGATCGCAATCAATAATAATCAACCGGACCAACAATGAGCACCGCAAACGAAGATTGGGAGTCCCGAAATGTTCTTCGCAACTTATCGACGAACCACCGCCCCGCCAACGAGTCCACACTGCTGCCGTCCCGCACAGAATACAAACTCGCGCCGAAATAAACAGGAAGCAATAGTTGTGGAGAAAATATTGCGAGTTCAATCGAGTCGCCTATCTTAATAAGTATAAAGCGCAGAGAAACAAACGAGCAGTCTTTATTCCTTACAAGGCGAAGAATTTGAGAAGAATTTGCCGCAAACGCAGAACCAAAGCCAGTCTGAGAGTATTTAGATAAGTGAATTAAATGATTAAACTATGATTAAGATTTCTCACAAGGTTGAATTTTGAAATAGAAAGTTGAGTATTTTCTTTTACAGTTCTACTGTTTGCTCATTAAATGAGGTTCTTTTCTTGTCTCTTTGATAAGCACCTGCTGATTCGTGGTGCATTATTCATATACTATTTCAGAATTTCTGATCCAAAGGGAATTAAAGAATCTTAAAGAGTTGAATTTAGGGATTAGATGAGTTTACCTAAGTTTTGAAAGAATTGCTACTGAATTTTCTTGCATCTCCACGTTTAATCCTCTCAAAGTCCCTGACCCTAAAACACCCTCGACCGGCCGGCCACAACCCTCATGTCGTTTAACCGGCGTCCACGCTTCAAAACGAGGCAAGGTTCCTTCGTCCCTCAGTGCGGATAACCCGCCGACCGGCAAGCATTAGCTACATTACCATTCTCAGAATTTCTGATCCAAAAGGAATTAAAAAAGAACTAAAAGAGTCGAAATCCCC
>WEDG01009821.1:0-16353 GCA_017591395.1 Schistocephalus solidus | reverse complement strand
CGAGCCTTTTTGGATTTCGATGAAGATCTTTTGCTAAGACCTTTGGAACATTCATTAGGCCACATTTGGAATATGCTATGCACGCCTGGAAACCCTGGACAGTTCAAGATCAGAACTGCCTCGAAAGAGTCCAGAGGAAAGCCACCAAAATGGTTAGAAGTCAAAGCTCCTTGCCATATCCCACCCGCCTAATGAATCTTAATCTGTTCCCTTTGAGTTATAGGCAAATGCGTGGTGATCTCCTGCAGACATTCCGCATTGTGAAGGGATTGGATTGTTGCCTGGAATTCTCGGACTTCTTTGAATTTTGCCACCACGACCCATCTCCGAGGTCACCCATTGAAACTGCGTGTCCAGCAGGCGAGACTGGATGTGCGCAAGTTCTCCTTCTCTGTCAGAGTGGTTTAAACCATGGAATGCCCTCCCTGAAGACGTTGTGATGTCACCATCGCTGGAAAGCTTTAAAAGGAACCTTGACAGTTTTATGTTCCGCAACGAGCCTGAGCGATGAGGCATTTATCTTAACCCTCGAGAGTCGTGCAACACTTGTCAAATTTTATGACCGCCTTTTGTACCTTGGCAACCCACACGGTTTCTCTGTATACCGCACTTAATTTTACGTTACAAATAGGGTACTCAAAGGCCCATGCCTATTTCCCTCAATAAATTGAATTGACTTGAATTGAATTGAATTGAACCCTCATACGTTTTCAGCAACATCACAGCACTATCCCATTGCATCTAGCTATTAATTTTTTAGTGAAGCAGTTTTTTTCTCCTAATATTTTTTTAATTGGCTGCTCGCCGAACTCCGCCTCCGATTAAACCGTATGATTTTTTTTACTGCTACTTTTCTAGTTCACCGTTTATGTTAAAGATTGCTGACTATTGTTTTAAAAATGGCAAATTGTTCTGAATCGGACATGCCTACCATATTGTTCATTTCTGCTGTTAATATGGCTGCTCACATAGTGCAGCAATTATTCACTTTTTATTTATTTATACTACGATACTAAGTTTGAAATGACGGGGCTCTCTGGGCCTAGAAGATACATTTTTTAAATTTTTTTTAATAATACCACGGCAATATGGAGGTCTGGTTGTTTTGGGACTTTCAGTGTACAACAAATTATTTCTCGAGACTAGATCCTATTTGGCGAGGGCCCATCCGGAATGAAGTCAATGCCTTCTCGTTTGAACATTGTGATTTCACCACCCTACGTCCGTTTGTATCCATGTGGGGATAAGCTGAAAACCGTCTATTCTGACTTCTGTGTCTGCGATTTGTTTATTTAACAATGTTTCAGTTAGAGCTATGAAGTCAGGTTCTAAATGGTCCACGACCAGTTAAAATTCATCCATTTTGTTCAATAGACTCTGCACATTTGTGTTCATCATTTTAATCTTGTTTTTTTTCCCTCGATTTTTGAAGATTTGAACCCTATGACACTTCACTTGGACTGTTCCGGACAGTACTGTTACAACTGCATGCACCTACTTGCATCCTGCTCATCTGGAATTTTCCTCATTCTGAAATTCCTCATAAAACGGCATCAAATTGGAATTGGTTTATCATCTTATTCAAGTTGACTGCGCAGCCTCGGCACCAATAAATCTGACAACCTTTAAGGGAACCAAACGCGTACAACCTCGTGAATATCTGAAGTTATCCAGGACTTTTGACATCTCCGAATGGCTGAGTCGTTCCTGGATATCCTTCATACCGTTTATAGTATTTTTCAAAAGCGTTTTTGAACAGGTATGCACATTTTTGCTCATATTGCATTAAATACTCGCCATACTCCAAACCAAGTCGGAAATCTTGGTTATACGCTCAAAGGAGAACATACTTTTCGCAGTTTTTTAACATTCATGGACTCAGAACAATTTTTTGCTATTAACAGAACCAGTCACGAAACTTCCTTTAAAGGAAAGCCTGTTGAGCTGGCTTCGGCATCCACGACTGGCACTCAATCATTTTATACTTACAACCAAAGACCAGCAAAGTGCGCAAAAAGCGTAATGGCAGCCAAATCCGTCGGCTACGAGGACGAATCTTGCGTTAGATGTTCCTATATTTTACAAAGTAGGGTCACTGATATGCGACCGTACTATTTGAACGGTTTGCCACTCCGAGAAGCACACACACAGAAGGATCTTGGAGTTTGGATGAAAGACAACCTGAAGCCTTCTGCGCAATGTTCCAAGGCAGCTAAATCCGCCAATTCAATACTGTACGCTATCAAGCGGGGATTTAAAGTTTTCGATGAAGACTGCTTTTCTAAAGTCTTTAGTACGTTTGTAAGGCCACATCTTGAATATGCGATCCAAGCCTGGCGACCGTGGACGCAACAGGACTACAACATGCTCGAAAGGGTGCAGCGGCGAGCCACATAAATTGTAAGAGGTCAATCTGAACTGCCATATGAGATTCGTCTAAATAACCTTAAGCTCTATCCTCTGAGTTATAGGCAGTTGCGCGGAGACTTGATACAAACCTTCCGCATCGTGCGTGGCATGGATTGCGCCCTCTATGTGATGACTTTTTTTCCAACTTGCCACTACGAAAAAAATCTCCGAGGTCATCCATTCAAACTAAGTGTGCCCCAAGTAAGATTGGATGTGAGGAAGTATTTTTTCACCAACCGTGTCGTGGAACCGTGGAATAACCTACCTGAGGCGATTGTTATGTCCCAGTCTGTGTATACATTCAAACATCGGCTTGACATACATATGTTACAGTACCACGAAGACTATGTGACTACTTAACCTTAACAATATCAGTGTACCACGTAAACCTGCCTGCATTCACTTGACTGTTACTTCTTTAATTTGCTTCTTATTCTTGCTACTTTTATGTAACAAATAGGGATTTCAAAGGCGTAAGCCTATTTTCCTCAAATACACTGAACTGAACTGAACTGAAGCTCAAAAACTGGAAAATGAGCTTGCAGGCTTATGGAAGATTTTGCAATATAACAGTACTCGACGAAATACACTTAGAATATTACAGTTCGAAAGACAGTGACAAAAGCCGCAATAGTATCAAAAACTTCAACTTGTAACAGCTCACAATGTTCGGACTCGAATGTTCGAATGCTCATAACGACCGGATAACAGGAACACAGTCTCTGAATCCTACGGACGACGACCAGAGCGAAACACAAATCTCGTCCTGCTATCTTGGGTTAACTAAAGAGCCCGAAGTTGAATCCCAAGAAACAAACTCGGGGTGATCTGCAAAAGGGAAATACCACAATAGGATTATGAAGTCACAATCAACTCTGATGGATGCATTGAAGCCTTCAGATAAAATTATGGTCAGAGGTTGATTAAATCGCAACGAAAGCTCTGTAAACCATTCTCGTGCCACTGAGGAGAACTTTGAAGAACTTAAACGGTCGAAATCCCAAAGACAGGAGAAGCTGCCACCCAAGCTTCTGAAAAGAACTCGCCAATGAACTTTCCGCACCTTTGTCAGTGCTCTTTCAAAAGTCTTTTGACTCCGGAACACTTCCTTTCGATTGGAAGCGTGCACATATAACTCCCTTGTAAACAAGCGGTAGCCTGGCATCAATTACAAACAACAGGCCCATAAGCTTAACATGCATCCTTGGTAAGATTATGGAAAGGATCATCAAGAGCGAATTGGTGAAATTCCTAGAGACTCATAATTTGTTATCAAGCTGTCAACACGGGTTCAGAAAAGGAAGATCATGCACAACGAATTTGCTGTATTCGATCCAGAGGTGGACCCAAGCACTTGAAGATAGACACGCGGTTCACATTGCCTTCATTGACTTTCAAAAGGCCTTCGATACTGTGCCGCACGAGAGACTGCTTTACAAGCTAGAAAGAATTGGAATCAGAGGTAACCTCCTCAAGTGGATCGAAAACTTCCTCGTGGGTCGGCGCCAGGTTGTGTGTATCGGTCAAGAGAGGTCAAGTTCTGCTGCGGTCGAGAGTGGGGTTCCTCAGGGTTCAGGACTATGGCCAATACTGTTTTTACCATAAGTAGACGATTGTGTCAGGAATCTTGACTGTGGATTTATTTATTTATTAACAATGTTTGCTGCCGACATTAAAATCTGGAATGTTATCCAGAGACCTGCTGATGAAGATAAACTACAGATCAACCTAACTCGGTTGGAGGAGTGGTCGAATCATTGGCTTTTGCGGTTCAACGTCGATAAGTGTACAATACTTCGCTAAGGCAACCCATATGGATCAGCCGAAAGTAGAAGCTACTTTCTCAATGGTGAAGCCTTAGAAGACGTGGAAACCCAAAGCACCTTGGTGTGCTGACGATCACCACCTTAAAACCATCCTCTCACTGCTTGAAGGTGGCGAAGAGCGCAATCGCGGTGCTGCATGCCATCAGACGAGCCTTTTCAGATTTCGATGATGATCTCTTCACTAAGAATTTTGGATCATTCATTAGGCCGCATTTGGAATATGCTGGGCAAGCCTGGAAACCATGGACAATTCAAGATCAGAACTGCCTCGAAAGAATAAAGAGGAAAGCCACCAAAATAGTTAGGAACCAAAGCTCCTTGTTATATCCAACCCGCCTAATGAATCTTAATCTGTTCCCTTTGAGTTATAGGCAAATGCGTGGTGATCTCCTGCCGACATTCCGCATTGTGAAGGGATTGGATTATTGCCTGGAATTCTCGGACTTCGTTGAATTTGCCACCACGACCCATCTCCGAGGTCACCCATTGAAACTGCGCGTCCAGCAGGTGAGAATGGATCTGCGCAAGTTCTCCTTCTCTGTCAGAGTGGTTAAGCCATGGAATGCCCTCCCTGAAGACGTTGTGATGTCACCATCACTGGAAAGCTTTAAAAGGATCCTTGACAGTTTTATGTTCCAAAACGAGCCTGAGCGATGAGAAATTTATCTTAACCCTCGAGAATCACGCACCACTTGTCATATTTTATGACCCCCTTTTTCCTTTGCAACCCACTCGGTTTTCCTGTATACCACACATAATTTGACGTTTCAAATAGGGTTTTCAAAGGTCCATGCCTATTGCCCTCAATAAATTGAATTAAATTGAATTGAATTGAATTTACCGCCAATGTATGCAAGCGAACACATTGTACTGTTATTTGAGTATTCCATGTTCTCACAGCCTGACTCACTCAATCAACTGGAAACAAAACATCTGGAAGGGAGATTTTTCCAGCATGCGCACGTTAACCTCAGCAATACCGTGGACAACCACATTATGGTAAACTGTGGACAAATGCTGTAGATCGTTCTGCTCGTTGGTTTAATGAATTATTTATCTTAATTGTCACCTAAAACGAAAGAAAACAAATAATCGTCCGTTGTGGATAAAAAGCGAACTTAAGATCTCCTTTAAAAGAAGGAACAAGATGTGTAAGGGGTTTCAACTAACGTGGATTTTCAAACACTTGCAGGAATAAAAATCGACAACGGGGTGTCTGGAAGCGGGAGGCAAACCGACTCTGAAGGAACTATGAGCTAAACATACTACAGAACTCTTTGGAGCATCCCAAAATCCCAGACGGTTGCATACACAATAAACAAAGAAATAATGATCCGATTCCAGCGCCATGGTGCCAAAATGAACTACTGGAAATTGATGACCAAACTTAAGCCTCGGTCCTCTCTAGCTTCTTCCAGTCGGTAATCACTCATGACAAAATTAGTCCTCCGCTCCCCTACTTTAGGCATCTACAACATTTGGAAACGTTTGCATTTTAAAATAATCTTTACTTCTCGCCCACATTGGTAAAGGATACATAGACAAAACTGGCGCGTTGTTTGAAATTGGTTTCGAATTTCAAGTGCCTCGAACCTACGGGTTTTTAGTCTCTACCTCAGTGTAGAAGACACAGTGCTGGAAAATTATTAAAGAATTGTCTATTTATTGCCTTGAGTTCGCATATTACGGCTTGGATATAAGGATTTGACGGCGCCCAAGCAGTGCCAAATCAATAAACCTATTTAATTAATTCTGAGGCTTAAAAAAACCAAAAATTCTACTGCTGAGGATTCTTCCCTGCCCCTGGATTGATCTCAACTGGAATTGATAGCCTCAATCTTTGCTGATTTCTGAAACTCACGCCTGCTATATGCTCCCTGCATCTGCTTTCAATCGCGGAAGGAGCTCAAACCAAAGGCTGAGTCCTTATATTTTCATATTCTTATTGCTGAATATCCTAAATGACTCTCTGTTAATTTTTGTGGCTATTCTAACATGCAAAACTCAAGTTCCTTAAGTTTATTGTCACAAAAATTAGTCCACGACCTAGTTTTGAATCTGCACCACAAAATTGCTTGGGACCATCTATCGGCGCCTCTACCCACTCGGCAATATTGGCAGGAGATCTTGTAAAGCAAGTTAATGGACAAGCAGAAAACAATTGTCATTATCGTAATTCTGCTATTTGTTCATCTCCCGCTAAACGGGTAAAAAGTTCAGTAAGCTTAAATAATTTATCGAAAGCTAACGTATGCTCGTCAAATTGTATTTTGAATTTTTCAATGGGAATTTTCGCTACTTTAACTTATATAGCTTACGAAGACGAAACTTGTATGGGGTGTTTCAGCTTCCAGCAAACATTCTCAGGGATGGAGCAGGAAATAAGTAATCTAAGACAAGAAATAGATAACTTTAAAAAATCTTGATCTTTTCCAACTGTTGAAAAATCTCCTGCTCGTAATAAACCTACCAAAAGCAAAATTCCTATTCATATACAGCTTCTTCAAGCTTACATACAAGTTACCTTAAACATATCGCGATTGCTGAACCAGCTAAACCAGAGGAATTTTCGCTACTTCCGAAGGGAGCCCCATCTAGTCCTTGCTCCACTCCACCAGTACTTAGTTCGGGTAGCATCATCACTAATCTGCAATCACTAATAGCAAAAATCCTCGAAAAAATTATTTCGAAACAAATGCTAAATTTTCTAACGAACGCTAACCTCATACCTTCCTCTCAACACTCCTTCTTACCTCAAAAGTCATGTCAGTCCTGCCATCTCACCTTCCTTGAATTCGTTTCAAGTAACAGAGATGACGGAAACACGGTAGCTACGATATACTTTGACCTAAAAAAATCGTTCAATAAAGTCCCCCATCAAAGGCTTCTAGTGAAGCTAATAAGTCATGAAATTGGGTCTCCTCTTCTCGACTTTCTAAAATCTTACCTTCAAAACTGATATCAGGTAGTAAAAATTCAAAAAGTGGTCTCAGAACCATCTTTTATTAGTAGTGGCGTACTTCAGGGGGACTATCCTAGGTCCCCTCCTACATCTTATATACATTCACGACTTATCCTCTTTATCAACGTCAGCTAAAACATTTTCATATGCGGACGACTTAAAACTTGCATATGCATTAAACAAGCATACAGTAGCCAGTATGCATAGAACGATTGAAAATGATCTTAAAAAAACTAAGCGAATGGAGTACTCTATGGCAAATGCCATTCTCTCCAAGTAAATGTCATCTCCTGATTTTTGGTCCGCAAAAACTTCCACCCATAATTTTCAATAATCTGGAAATAACCGAGACAACATCAATAAAAGACTTAGGTCTTAGCTATACAAATGCTCTTGATTTATCTCCCCACGTTAAACAAATATCACCAAAAGCCACCAGACTATGCGGATCCATTTGTAAAAATTTCTCCTCACCTGCCCTAAAGACACGACTATATAAAATGTACGTTTAACCTCTCCTGGATTACTGCACAATTTTCTTTGGCATAATGCTATCAAATGGCCGAAAGAAACTAGAAGCCATTCAAAGATGCTTTACCAGATTCTTATCCAAATGTGAAGGCATTCAAGGCTCATACATGGAAGTTTACAATAAATATGGTCTTCAACCCGTCTGGATCAGAAGACTCAAAAATGGTCTCACTTTTCTATTCAAAATCACACACGACCAAGATATTCTCAGAATGAATAAACTAACAAATCAAAACGGCCCCGAGTCACTAGAAATTATGAAAATATTATAAAAATTCATTAATTCGAAAAGGCCCAACGATCCAATTTCTATTCCATAAGATACGCGACAATATGGAATGCCCTACCAAGTTCCATCAGAAATAGCCGAACCCTACTAGAATTTAAAATAAAATTCAAACAACATCTCTTAAATAATACCACACATCTATTTTTGAATAAGATAGGACATTTTTCAACTCAGTTCTTCAACCTAGAATTCGGGCCGAAAGGGCTCTGATAACGCCAACGTCGGGAATCACGCGTTTTACAACGTGGCGGTTACTATCAGCGAAAGCTACTTCAATTCTGAGTTCTCCCGATGAGCTGCCGTATGTGCATCTAGAAGTCGAGCAAATCCAAACGTACTTTGCTCCCACGAGTAGCTATTTGACGTCATTTTATGAACATCTTACAACGACCTGCAATGCACATAGGGATGAAGAATTTAATCATCTGGTTATGGGCACGCTATAGCTGGTGGTTAGTGACCTACAAGACTCATAAATACCTATCCTCTGGCTTTGCGCAAGGGCTTTCAGTTTAATCATTTATATACCCATTATCTAAAAAGCAGCTTTTTTTCAATTTTTAATACTTATTAAAAAATTTATGATAATTTTACATTTTTAAATGTTTTTGGATAGCATCTTTATTTTATACATAATTTTATGATTGTTGAACAATTTGCTTAAAAACTAACCTGCAAAACTTATTATATTTTTATCTCAGTCTATTAGTAGTATATTTATTCCGGTTTTAACATCATTAATGCTCTACGTAATTCGAATGCGCAACGAGCCGCACGCCTAGGTTTTGATATAGCTTTATGAAACAAATTGTTCTAGCTGTTTCATACAGCTAGATCAAACATAATTCCACACTGTTATATAATACAAATATGAAGACTGTAGGACTGCATTGAAAGTTTCTTACCGTTGAAATCTTCCTGCTCCTAATCTTTTTCACCTTTTTTGCAATCAGTCAACTAAGTCTAATAAGTCGGCAGACCCACACCGGAATCGACTGCGCTCGCATCTGATTGGAAGTACTTATCCTTTCGAATCGACCGCAGACGTTTCTACCTCTGTCAAATGAATACTCTCTAACGTCAATAAGACTAGTCTTGACTCTAACCCTTCTTACATGATACATCCATCCCCATTCTGTAAAACTGTTTTAACTTCAAAATTTGCTATTTCTGAACTTTGGAAAACAGGTTCTTTTTACTTAAAACAAACTCTTCATTTCAAACACTGCTTTTTAGCAAACAAACAAACCAAAGCAAAAGTGGTTAATGAATAAAGGAGTTTGTTTTAGGTTTTTTCCTGTGTTCTAAGGATTTGACGGCACCCAAGCAGTACCAAATCCATAAACCTTTGTATTTATTTATTTACCGCCCATCGCTTTATCGCTGGTAGACGTTGCACCAACATGCGATGTTGAAGAGGTTGGCGAGTTTGTAAATCCAAAGAGGAAAAGGTCTAAGAAGAACAAGTCGTGCAGAGATTTGGCTCCAGTCTGCCCAACAGCCGGTTCATCTGGACCTATCGGACCAAGTGAATTGGTTACAAGTACTCACTCCGTTGAAAGACCTGAGTTGCAAATGGGCGCTCGATTGAATTGAAAATATAATGTGATCATTAAGGGCGTTCCGGAGTCAGCGTCAGTAATTACGAAAGAGCGAGTAAAAAATGACTTGGAACTCCTTCAATTGTATGCAAAAACGCTGCTAACGGACGGCGAGTCCATTCACATTCTCAAGACATATAGAATAGGTGAGACTCTGTCAACACCCGATTCAAATCCTTGACCAAGACCTCTTAAAATCATCTTGGAAAACGAAGCACAGGCACCGCTCTTGCTACAGAGAAAAGCAACCCCACAGCGCCTGCATTTTGAAGTTTTTTCAACCGGAATTCGGGCTGAAAGAACAAATGAAAATGGGACAGTTAATAATAGAACTGGAAACACGAAGAACCAATGGCGAGGCACATCTCCAAAAAAGAAGCGGACAAATAGTTCAAGTGAAAAGAGCATTTATTTTGCCGAAGGCAGTCACTCTGGCAGCCTAACGGTCCCGTTTCAGAAACCAAAAACGTGCCCGCTTAAAATAATCGTCCTCAATGCCAGATCTCTGCTTAATAAGATGCCTTTGCTTCAGACTTTGATTTTCCTCCACCACCCCGACATTGTAATACAGAGACATGGGCAACACCCTGTGTATCCGACTCCGAACTCTCTATTCTAGGCTGCACTTACATTCGGAATGATTGACACGAGGGCCGTGGCGGAGGAACCTGTATCTATTTTAGGCAACCAATTTTTATTTCTTCCATTGGAATTTTGCCAAATTTACCGCGGTAGAAGAGAGCTGTTGGCTCCGAGTAGTTCTAAAAGATATCTACTCTTTACTCGTTGGTAGTGTCTATCGCCCACCCAATGCAAGCGAGGATTACGATCTTTGTCTCTCGCAAACATTTCACGCCACAGCTTACTTAAATATGAAGTACTGCTTGATTGCAGGTGACTTCAATCTTCCTGAAGTTCTTTGGTTTCCAAATTCCGGTCCTGCAATGTTCGTAGACCTACTTGAGGCCATAGATATAGGCATGTGGGACCAGGTAGTTGATTTTCCATCCCGAGGATCAAACATAATTGAACTTATTTTTTGTAGAGGTTGTCAACCATTGTCAGTGTCACCTTTAGATCCACTTGGGAGTTATGATCATGCTATAGTTCTTTCTACACTAGAACGAGAGGCTGCTGAAACGTTTTCCAAAAAATAAAGCTTTTTCCGTGATTTCAGATCAGCAAATATGAGGGAATTGCTAACACACCTAAATTCTCACGATTGGACTTACTTCTTTCTATGTTTTGATGTAAATGTTTGTACTGATACATTCTACCAAGTTCTAGGTTCACTCAATTCTCGTTTTGTTCCCCGTAAGAAGCTAATTAATGTCAAGGATGAAGTCTACCTCACTTTATCATTCCGCCGTAGGCTCTCTCGTCGTTTTCATCTACAAAACGACACTTCCCTCCTGCCCCTGATCCAACAAATCTATGAAGAGGCTAAGAGCCTCACTGACGTAAAACGACAAGCTGATGAGGTTAGCTTTGCCAAAAACCCTTCGTTAAATGTTTCGAAGCTCTTTTCGCGCACAGTAAAAGCGCAGAGAAAACGCAGCACCCCGTACTTCGAGACGCCTTTGTAAACCCTATAGCTGACGTTAAGTTAACTTCTGATAGATTCAAGGCTTTCTTGTCTAGAACGTTTAGTGAGCATCCTGTCGCTCCCTTTCCAAACATTCGGGTTTGGGCCGGTAACGTCCTCGAAAACATAACCTTTACCCTTTGGGACGTGACCGTAGCCTTTCGGCGTTCTCGGCAATCTTACAGTCCTGGAGCAGATGGCGTCCCGGTCAGCGTTCCTAAGGCAAATGCAAACGATATAATTCTGTCACTTCTGTATAAGATATTTAATCTTGCTTTTGAAAGTGAAACTTTCCCTATTTTATGGAAGGAATCGCACATTCTGCCTTTACCCAAACACGGTCGAACTACGTCATTTCACGGCTTTAGGCTAATAAATACACTGCCAGCAGCCTCGAAGGTCTTAGAGACCTTGATCAAAGACAAGATGTTGCGTCACCTAACAGAGAATAACCTACTTAATGCGGCTCAGCATGGTTTTCTCGAAAAAAGGTCTTGTGAAGCTTGCCAGTTCTCTTTCTTTGATCATGTGCTACAACCTAGAGACAGCGGTTTTGTAATTTACAGCGTTCACTTCGATTTCACTAAGGCTTTTGATCGGGTCGACCATGATCTCCTCCTGCTGAAACTTACCTCCTTCGTCATAGGTAATAAGCTTCTGAACTTAATATCCTCCTATTTGAATGCTCGCGCACAACGGGTTAAAATTTCTGATATTATCTCCAACCCACGCATGGGAGGAGCGGAGTAATTCAGGGCAGTGTGCTCGGCCCGCTTCTATTTTGCCTTTTTGTCAACGATGTTTCTGATTGTTTTCAGTATGGCAGGTCATTTATGTACGCTGACGAGTTAAACGTTGCCTATCGATATAAACCGATCGATCGCAACATCATGCTTGAGCTCTTAAAAAAGACTCTCTTGGCCTTTGTTCAGTGGTGTCGCTTATGGTGCCTTTCGCTTTCTTGGCACAAGTGCTCCATTATGGTTATTGGTGACAACCATCAGCCCCACCTAAGCATAGAAGGTCACGATCTTAATGTGCCCGGAGTTATAAAGGATCTGGGCATATCCTTTTCTAGTAGTCTTAATCTGTCAGAGTACTGTGCCCTGATTGTCTCGAAAGAACGCCAAACTACTAGGTTTATTCTGAGAAATTTTAAAACCGTCAATATTCGAATCAGCCTCTATAAAATGTAAGTCAGGCCTTGTCTGGAATACTGCTCGTTTCTATTTAGCATTCTGCACGCTTTTGAACGTAAAAAGAAAGAATCAGTCCAGCACTTCTTTATAAAAATAGTTTTCTATTCAGAACACCAAAACCTGTACTTCCAAGTACGCTGTGAATTCAGAAGCCTTGACCCGTTGTGGCTTCGCAGATTACAGAAGGGACTATTTTCACTGTTTAAACTTTTAGAAAATTGTAACTTTAACCCCCTTATATCTCTGATGCAGCTCGACCACTCTCAGTGCACCAGTCATCGAGATGTATTTTTATTTCTTCCTTTGGCACGCACCGTTAGATACCGACAGTTTTTTCGGTAAACGCTAAAGCAATCTGGAATAAGCTACCCAGCAGTATCAAAATTCAACAAAACTTTTCCTTGTTTACGCGAGCTGTCACTAGTTTTCTACATTCAGGAAACCTTCCAAAACTTTTGGGTGCTGACTCTGTGGAAGCTCTCTTCCGTTCTGATGGCGTTCACGGACTCTGAATCCTGTGCCGGACTTCATGCTGAGGTCGAAGGCGAACAGTTGTTCACTGACATTCCTGCTGGTGCAGAATACCGGATCCATAGCACTGAAGGGAGAAGTCCTTCACTGGGCACCTTTGTCAACACTTCCCTGTCCTGAACTTTAATCCGTCAATAAGCTGCAGTTTTTTCTCCTGAAATAAACACTTCAAACAACGATCAGGATTTTTTTAACTGTCAGCTTGACCCTCTACTGTTCATTTTTGACCTTGCCTGTAAACTGACAATAGCATAATAAATAAATAAGGTCAGGTGGTAAAGTAGGGTAATACTGCAGTAGCATTTCAGAAAGAGATAATGAAACGTCGAGATGATGCGTTCTTGATAACTGAGGCATATGAAAAAATATCTCACGAAAATGTTTCAATGAATTTAAGTCCTCAGCATCTAAAGATCCAGAATTGAATTCTGATGATGGTAAGTATCCAAAGAAACGGCAGCATTTAGACTGTGGACCATTGAATGTGTACGTCCAAATGACTTCATCGTTTGGATGACTGGTGATAAAAGGAGACATCATGGTTCATGGGCGACCCGAGGTAGCGAAAATATAGTTTCAAAAGGGTCACTTTAATTCCCGATGGTCCTTTCTCCGAGTCATGGGGAAAGCTACTGGGAAAAGATGAGGAAAATAAAAGGTTAATAGAATCAGTGTTAAGATAAATGTGCAGTCTTCGCTTGAATGCAGATAGCCTAGTTAACGACCTTATTTCAATTGGTAAGTTATTCCAAAGACACCTATACCTAGAAGCAAAGAAGAGAGAGCGTTTACACGTGGAGGATGCAGGGGGAGGTATAATAAGTGCAGAATTTCTTAGGTTATAAGGAAGACTTACGGGATAATGACCGAAAGCTTAGGGAGAGTTGAGCTATTTTTAAGTTGGAAAAGGAGACCAAAGCCTACTTCCAGTATCCTGACCTAAAGAAATTTTAGCTTCGTTAGCTGGCATCTTGTTGAGTAGGAAGAAGTTGAAGGAGTCGAAATAGGAGTTTTTTTGTGAAATGTCTTTGGACATTTTCTATTTTCAAATGGCTAGATTTGTTCATTAAACCGAAAAAAGGACAGCAAAATTCAAGAGTCGGAATTACAAACATATGATAAAGTCTGAATTTAATTTCAGGAAGGTATAAATTATAAGAAATAAAGCCGCAAATCTAAGTTGCTTTGGCCGTAATTCTATCTGCATCTGGAGAAATATATAATTTGTTGTGAAGCTAAAACCCAAGTCCTTGATTGTGGAACATTCAATCATAGGGCAGCCTTCCAAAATAAGAGGTTGCGGCAGCCTTACAGACCCAAAACTCATGTAGCGACACTTAGTAGGTGAGAACTCCATTAGCCATGTGGAGCTCCAGGCCGAAAGAGCGTCTAAGTCTGAATGAATTTGTTCTAGGCACAGTTCGGTCGTAGAGTTAGAGAAGGAATACATGCACTTGAGATCATCAGCATAAATAAAAGATTGAGAATGTTTAACTATCGATTTAATATAATTTATGTACATTAAGAACAACAGAGGACCTTATACGGTACCTTGAAGGACACCAATAACAATCAGGGTAGCTTTTGAGCCTGATGACCCCACTAAAACATTTGGTTTTCGATCATTTCGGTAGGATCTAATAAAGGCAGTAAGGGAAATACGAAATCCTATAGCTTCTAGTTTAGCTAGAAGTCGTCTATGAGGCACTTTATCGAATGCCTTACTAAGATCAAAATAGATATCTACTAGAGAAAGCTGATCATGGGCGATCCGGTATAAAGCCGTGTTGGTAAAAGTTGATAATTTGATTGCTTATGCAAAAATCCGTGATTTGTTTTGCAATTAGTTTTTCAAAGAGTGAAGCAAGCGAAAGCGTTTTATGAACACCACGATTGTTATGAATGTCAGAGCGGGAACTAGATTTAATAAGTGGTATTATAGACGAAGTTTTCCAATAATCGGTGAAGAAACCATTTTTGTGAAATACTGAGAATAATTTGCTTAGAAAAGTTTGAAAATCCCTTAACCGTTTAATAAGTTAGTTTGGAGTGTTATCAGTTCCAACTAAATGTGAATTTTTTAGGTGAACTATTTCTTTTTGAATACGTGAAGACGATAAATTAATGGTTGTTAGAAGTAAATTTGAATTTAGAAGAAGAGGAATTGAAGGCGTGCGGCTATACAAACAGAAAAAGATGGCAAAGACAGATATTCAGTTACTATGGGATCGGAACATCTGCAGGGTCATCCTCTTAAACTGCAGAGGAAGTTGGTCCACACGGATGTCCGTCGGAACGCCTTTTCGCAAAGGGTCGTTGGAGCATGGAACGGACTCCCTGAGGATGTTGACCTTTCAGAAACTGTTGATGCATTTAAATTCAAACTAGATACTCATTTTCTGAGAAACTATTGTCAATATAATGAAGATTTTGTAAACAGTGGCAGGTTGCGCCTAGCCCACACATATCGATGACCCTTCATTTTCATTTGTCAGATATATCACTGTAAACATTTATACTATTGACATTTTTGCATATGAATAGGGAGCTCAAGGGCGAAAGCCTACTTCCCTCAATAAAGTGACTTACAGTGACTTAAGTGACTTAATAAGTGAGTTTGGAATTTTATCAGTTCCAACCGAATGTGAATTTTTTAGGTGAGCTATTTCTTTTTGAATACATGAAGGCGAGAAATTAATAGTTGTTAGAAGCGAATTTGAAAGCAGAGGAATTGTGGGAGTGGGGCTTGATTCAGTGGTAAAGTGGTTGGCAAAAAACGTATTTAACAATTCAGCTTTGCCTAAATCGTCTGTAACAAATTTTTTGATGAGTTAAAAATTTGCCTCGCCGAAGTATCTCTGGATGTGATAGCAGTAACCGAAACCTGGCTGTCGGGCAGTATTCGAGATAGCGAAATAACATTGTCTGGGTATCAAATATATCGGAGGGACAGAGAAAACCGACCGGGTGGTGGAATAATTGTGTATGTGAAAGACGTGCTAATAGTGTCTGACAAGACGAGCAAGTTTGCGTGCAGCACGGAAGCCATATGGTTGAACATCAAGACTCTTGGCTCTCCATGTCTAGATGTCCTCATTGTCTATCGGCCACCTAGGATAGACCGAGTCGCAGACACCCACTTGTTGGAACAATTAGAAAATTTATCCAATCGACCTAATGTCATGATAATGGGTGACTTCAACGCACCAGGAATTAACTGGAGCACTGTTCAATCATCATGCCCGAAATCGACTTTTGATAATGTTTTTCTGCAAAAGACATTGAATGCACTCCTCACACAACATGTCCCTTTCCCCACCAGAACACGTGAAGGACAAAGGACTTACTGTCTTGACCTGGTTTTCACGAAAACATCAGGCAGCATTGACGAGAGCAATAATGCACTGAACGAAGCAATGA
>WEDG01009820.1:0-29370 GCA_017591395.1 Schistocephalus solidus | reverse complement strand
AGGACTCCCTCGTCGCTTTGTTCCTTGCTGCTATCTCTCAAGCTCCCTGCCAGCAGCTGCAGGGCAGCTAAGGATATTGGCAGAATTACATGACCGGCAAAAGACAAGACAGAATGGGATAACCATTTCTGGCATATTTGCCGCCCGCAGCCAGCCATAACTAGTCCCAGGCACTGCGGCGTCCGAAGCTCTAACTCTCGACCGGTTGAACAGAAATCTGACGCTCTACCCACTGTGACACGAGCTCGTTGTCAAGCCGGTTTTTATTGGGAAATTTAACTATGGTAATTAGGCGCTCACCAATTGGTTAAAGGACGCACTCTTCCCGTTGGGCATTTTGGGCTATCTCTCAAGCCCAACAAGCAGCTGCAAGACAGCTACGGATATGGGCAGCATAACATGACCGGCAAAGACAAGGAAGACTGAAATGGCCATTTCTGGCATATAAGCCATCATCAGCCAGCCATACCCAACCCCAGGCGCTGCGGCGTCCGAGGCTCTAACTCGCGACGTGTTGGGCAGAAATCTCACGCTCTACCCACTGTGCCACGAGCGTCGTTGTCTTGCCGGTTTTGATTGGGAATTTTAACTATGGTAATTAGGCACTCACTAATCGGTCACAGGACTCACTCGTCCCGTTGTGCCTTGGGGCTATCTCTCAAAGCCCCACGAGCGGCTGCAGGGACTGCTACGGATATGGGCAGAATAAAATGACCGGAAAAGAAAGGCAGATTGAAATGGCCATTTCTGTCTTATAAGCGGTCATCAGTCATCCATACCTAATCACAGGCGCTGCGGAGTTCAAGGATTGAACTTCCGACCTGTTGGGCAGAAGTCTAACGCTCTTCCCATTGCGCCATGAGCTCTTTGTCTTGCCGTTTTTTGAATGGGAATATTAAATATTGTAAGGAGGCGCTCACCGATCGGTTACAAGACACACTCGTCCCGTTGTGCCTTGGGGCTATCTCTCACTCCCTACCAGCAGCTGCAAGACAGCTACGGATATGGGCAAAATAACATGACCCGCAAAAGACAAGGCAGATTGGAATGGCCATTTTCTGGCACATTTGACGTCATCAGCCAGCCATACCTAACCCCAGGCGCTGTGGCGTCCAAGCCTCAAAACTTTGACCTGTTGGGCAAACGTCTAACGCTTTACCCACTGCGCCACAAGCATGCTGACTTGCCGGTTTTGATTTGGAATTTTAGCTATGGTAAGTAGGTACTCAACTATCGGTTACAGGACTCATTCTTCCCGTTGTGCCTTGGGGCTATCAATTAAGACCCGCCAGCAGCTGCAACGTTACCTAGGCAATAGGCAGCATAACATGACCGGCAAAGACAAGGCAGACTGAAATGGCCATTTCTGGCTTATTAGCCATCATCAGCTAGCCATACCCAACCCCATGCGCTGCGGAATCCAAGGCTCGAACTGCCGACCTGTTGGGCAGAAGTCTTACGCTCTACCCACTGAGCCACGAGCTCGTTGTCTTGCCGGTTTTGACTGGGAATTTTAACTATGGTATTTAGGCGCTCACCGATCGGTTACAGGACTCACTCGTCCCGTTGTGCCTTTGGGGCTATCTCTCACACCCTACCAGAAGCTGCAAGACAGCTACGGATATGGGCAAAAATAACATGACCCGCAAAGACAAGGGCAGACTGAAATGACCATTTCTGGCTTATTAGCCGTCATCAGCCAGCCATACCCAACCACAGTCGCTGCGGCTTCCGGGGCTCTAATTCGCAACCTGTTGGGCAGAAATCTCACGCTCTACCGACTGTGCCACGAGCTCGTTGTCTTGCCGGTTTTATTGGGAAATTTAACTATGGTAATTAGGCGCTCACCAATCGGTTAAAAAAACGCACTCTTCCCGTTGGGCGTTTTGGGCTATCTCTCAAGCTCCAACAAGCAGCTGCAAGACAGCTACGGATATGGGCAGAATAAAATGACCGGAAAAGACAAGGCAGATTGAAATGGCCATTTCTGTCTTATAAGCGGTCATCAGCCATCCATACCTAATCACAGGCGCTGCGCCGTCCAAGGCTCTAAATCGCGACCTGTTAGGCTGAAGTCGTACGCTCTATATACTGCGCCACGAGCTCGTTGTCTTTCCGGTTTTGATTGGGAATTTTAACAATGGTAAGTAGGTTCTTAACGATCGGTTACAGGACTCACTCGTCGCTTTGTGCCTTGCTGCTATCTCTCAAGCCCTGCCAGCAGCTGCAAGGCAGCTAAGGATATTGGCAGAATTACATGACCGGCAAAGACAAGACAGACTGGGATAGCCATTTCTGGCATATTTGCCGTTCGCAGCCAGCCATACCTAGTCCCAGGCACTGCGGCGTCCGAAGCTCTAACTCTCGACCGGTTGAACAGAAATCTCACGCTCTACCCACTGTGACACGAGCTCGTTGTCAACGCCGGTTTTTATTGGGAAATTTTAACTATGGTAATTAGGGCGCTCACCAATCGGTTAAAGGACGCACTCTTCCCGTTGGGCGTTTTGGGCTATCTCTCAAGCCCAACAAGCAGCTGCAAGACAGCTACGGATATGGGCAGCATAAACATGACCGGCAAAGACCAGGGAGACTTTGAATTACTATTTCTGTCTTATAAGCCGTCATCAGCCAGCCATACCTAATCCCAGGCGCTGCGGAGTCCAAGGCTCGAACTTCCGACCTGTTAGGCAGAAGTCTAACGCTCTTCCAATTGCACCACGACCTCTTTGTTTTGCCGTTTTTTGAACGGGAATATTAAATATTGTAAGTAGGCGCTCACCGATCGGTTACAAGACACACTCGTCCCGTTGTGCCTTGGGGCTATCTCTCACTCCCTACCAGCAGCTGCAAGACAGCTACGGATATGGGCAAAATAACATGACCCGCAAAGACAAGGCAGATTGGAATGGCCATTTTTGGCACATTTGACGTCACTCAGCCAGCCATACCTAACCCCAGGCGCTGTGGCGTCCAAGCCTCAAAACTTTTGACCTGTTGGGCAAACGTCTAACGCTTTACCCAGTGCGCCACAAAGCATGCTGACTTGCCGGTTTTGATTTGGAATTTTAGCTATGGTAAGTAGGTGCTCAACTATCGGTTACAGGACTCATTCTTCCCGTTGTGCCTTGGGGCTATCAATTAAGACCCGCCAGCAGCTGCAACGTTAGCCCTAGGCAATAGTCAGCATAACATGACCGGCAAAAGACAAGGCAGACTGAAATGGCCATTTCTGGCTTATTAGCCATCATCAGCTAGCCATACCCAACCCCAGGCGCTGCGGAATCCAAGGCTCGAACTGCCGACCTGTTGGGCAGAAGTCTTACGCTCTACCCACTGAGCCACGAGCTCGTTGTCTTGCCGGTTTTGACTGGGAATTTTTAACTATGGTATTTAGGCGCTCACCGATCGGTTACAGGACTCACTCGTCCCGTTGTGCCTTGGGGCTATCTCTCACACCCCTACCAGAAGCTGCAAGACAGCTACGGATATGGGCAAAATAACATGACCCGCAAAAGACAAGGCAGATTGAAATGACCATTTCTGGCTTATTAGCCGTCATCAGCCAGCCATACCCAACCACAGTCGCTGCGGCTTCCGAGGGCTCTAATTCGCAACCTGTTGGGCAGAAATCTCACGCTCTACCGACTGTGCTACGAGCTCGTTGTCTTGCCGGTTTTGATTGGGAAATTTAACTATGGTAATTAGGGCGCTCACCAATCGGTTAAAAACTGCACTCTTCCCGTTGGGCGTTTTTGGGCTATCTCAAGCCCAACAAGCAGCTGCAAGGGACAGCTACGGATATGGGCAGAATAAAAATGACCGGAAAAGACAAGGCAGATTGAAATGGCCATTTCTGTCTTATAAGCGGTCATCAGCCATACTATACCTAATCACAGGCGCTGCGCCGTCCAAGGCTCTAAATCGCGACCTGTTGGGCTGAAGTCGTACGCTCTATATACTGCGCCACGAGCTCGTTGTCTTTCCGGTTTTTGATTGGGAATTTTAACAATGGTAAGTAGGTTCTTAACGATCGGTTACAGAGACTCACTCGTCCGCTTTGTGCCTTGGGTGCTATCTCTCAAGCCCTGCCAGCAGCTGCAGGACAGCTACGGATATGGGCAGAAATTACATGACCCGGCAAAGACAAGGCAGATTGGAATGGCCATTTTTGGCACATTTGACGTCATCAGCCAGCCATACCTAACCCCAGGCGCTGTGGCGTCCAAAGCCTCAAAACTTTGACCTGTTGGGCAAACGTCTAACGCTTTACCCACTGCGCCACAAGCATGCTGACTTGCCGGTTTTGATTGGGAATTTTAGCTATGGTGAAGTAGGTACTCAACTATCGGTTACAGGACTCATTCTTCCCGTTGTGCCTTGGGGCTATCAATTAAGACCCGCCAGCAGCTGCAACGTTACCTAGGCAATAGGCAGCATAACATGACCGGCAAAGATAAGGCAGACTGAAATGGCCATTTCTGGCTTATTAGCCATCATCACCTAGCCATACCCAACCATATGCGCTGCGGAATCCAAGGCTCGCACTGCCGACCTGTTGGGCAGAAGTCTTACGCTCTACCCACTGAGCCACGAGCTCGTTGTCTTGCCGGTTTTGACTGGGAATTTTAACTATGGTATTTAGGCGCTCACCGATCGGTTACAGGACTCACTCGTCCCGTTGTGCCTTGGGGCTATCTCTCACACCTACCAGAAGCTGCAAGACAGCTACGGATATGGGCAAAATAACATGACCCGCAAAGACAAGGCAGACTGAAATGACCATTTCTGGCTTATTAGCCGTCATAAGCCAGCCATACCCAACCACAGTCGCTGCGGCTTCCGGGGCTCTAATTCGCAACCTGTTGGGCAGAAATCTCACGCTCTACCGACTGTGCCACGAGCTCGTTGTCTTGCCGGTTTTATTGGGAAATTTAACTATGGTAATTAGGCGCTCACCAATCGGTTAAAAAAACGCACTCTTCCCGTTGGGCGTTTTTGGGCTATCTCTCAAAGCCCAACAAGCAGCTGCAAGGACAGCTACGGATATGGGCAGAATAAAATGACCGGAAAAAGACAAGGCAGATTGAAATGGCCATTTCTGTCTTATAAGCGGTCATCAGCCATACATTCCTAATCACAGGCGCTGCGCCGTCCAAGGCTCCTAAATCGCGACCTGTTAGGCTGAAGTCGTACGCTCTATATACTGCGCCACGAGCTCGTTGTCTTTCCGGTTTTGATTGGGAATTTTAACAATGGTAAGTAGGTTCTTTAACGATCGGTTACAGGACTCACTCGTCGCTTTGTGCCTTGTTGCTATCTCTCAAGCCCTGCCAGCAGCTGCAAGGGCAGCTAAGGATATTGGCAGAATAACATGACCGGCAAAGACAAGATAGACTGGGATAGCCATTTCTGGCATATTTGCCGTTCGCAGCCAGCCATACCTAGTCCCAGGCACTGCGGCGTCCGAAGCTCTAACTCTCGACCGGTTGAACAGAAATCTCACGCTCTACCCACTGTGACACGAGCTCGTTGTCGAGCCGGTTTTTATTGGGAAATTTAACTATGGTAATTAGGCGCTCACCAATTGGTTAAAGGACGCACTCTTCCCGTTGGGCGTTTTGGGCTATCTCTCAAGCCCAACAAGCAGCTGCAGGACAGCTACGGATATGGGCAGCATAACATGACCGGCAAAGACAAGGAAGACTGAAATGGCCATTTCTGGCTTATTAACCATCATCAGCCAGCCATACCCAACCCCAGGCGCTGCGGCGTCCGAGGCTCTAACTCGCGACCTGTTGGGCAGAAATCTCACGCTCTACCCACTGTGCCACGAGCGCGTTGTCTTGCCGGTTTTGATTGGGAATTTTTAACTATGGTAATTAGGCACTCACTAATCGGTCACAGGACTCACTCGTCCCGTTGTGCCTTGGGGCTATCTCTCAAGCCCACGAGCAGCTGCAAGATAGCTGCTACGGATATGGGCAGAATAAAAATGACCGGAAAAGACAAGGCAGATTGAAATGGCCATTTTCTGTCTTATAAGCGGTCATCAGTCATCCATACCTAATCACAGGCGCTGCGCCGTCCAAGGCTCTAAATCGCGACCTGTTGGGCTGAAGTCGTACGCTCTACCCAATGTGCCACGAGCTCGTTGTCTTGCCGGTTTGGATTGGGAATTTTTAATATGGTAATTGGGCGCTTACCAATCGGTTAAAGGACTCACTCTTCCCGTAGGGCGTTTTTGGCTATCTCTCAAGCCCCACCAGCAGCTGCAAGGCAGCTAAGGAAATAGGCAGCAAAACATGACCGGCAAAGACCAGGGAGACTGGAATTACTATTTCTGTCTTATAAGCCGTCATCAGCCAGCCATACCTAATCCCAGGCGCTGCGGAGTTCAAGGCTTGAACTTCCGACCTGTTGGGCAGAAGTCTAACGCTCTTCCCATTGCGCCACGAGCTCTTTGTCTTGCCGTTTTTTGAATGGGAATATTAAATATTGTAAGTAGGCGCTCACCGATCGGTTACAAGACACACTCGTCCCGTTGTGCCTTGGGGCTATCTCTCACTCCCTACCAGCAGCTGCAAGACAGCTACGGATATGGGCAAAATAACATGACCCGCAAAGACAAGGAGATTGGAATGGCCATTTCTGGCACATTTGACGTCATCAGCCAGCCATACCTAACCCCAGGCGCTGTGGCGTCCAAGCCTCAAAACTTTGACCTGTTGGGCAAACGTCTAACGCTTTACCCACTGCGCCACAAGCATGCTGACTTGCCGGTTTTAATTGGGAAGTATAGCTATTGTAAGTAGGTGCTCAACTATCGGTTACAGGACTCATTCTTCCCGTTGTGCCTTGGGGCTATTAATTAAGACCCGCCAGCAGCTGCAACGTTACCTAGGCAATAGGCAGCATAACATGACCGGCAAAGACAAGGCAGACTGAAATGGCCATTTCTGGCTTATTAGCCATCATCAGCCAGCCATACCCAACCCCAGGCGCTGTGGCGTCCGAAACTCTAACTCGTGACCTGTTGGGCAGAAATCTCACGCTCTACCGACTCTGCCACGAGCTTGTTGTCTTGCCGGTTTTTACTGGGAATTTTAACTATGGTATTTAGGCGCTCACCGATAAGTTACAGGACTCATTCTTCCCGTTGTGCCTTGGGGCTATCTCTCTAGCCCCGCCAGCAGCTGCAAGGCAGCTAAGGATATGGGCAGAATTACATGACCGAAAAAGAAGAGGCAGATTGAAATGGCCATTTCTGTCTTATAAGCGGTCATCAGTCATCCATACCTAATCACAGGCGCTGTGCTGTCCAAGGCTCTAAATCGCGACCTGTTGGGCTGAAGTCGTACGCTCTACCCAATGTGCCACGAGCTCGTTGTCTTGCCGGTTTGGATTGGGAATTTTTAATATGGTAATTGGGCGCTTACCAATCGGTTAAAGGACTCACTCTTCCCGTAGGGCGTTTTTGGCTATCTCTCAAGCCCCACCAGCAGCTGCAAGGCAGCTAAGGAAATAGGCAGCAAAACATGACCGGCAAAGACCAGGGAGACTGGAATAACTATTTCTGTCTTATAAGCGGTCATCAGCCAGCCATACCTAATCCCAGGCGCTGCGGAGTTCAAGGCTTGAACTTCCGACCTGTTGGGCAGAAGTCTAACGCTCTTCCCATTGCGCCACGAGCTCTTTGTCTTGCCGTTTTTTGAATGGGAATATTAAATATTGTAAGTAGGCGCTCACCGATCGGTTACAAGACACACTCGTCCCGTTGTGCCTTGGGGCTATCTCTCACTCCCTACCAGCAGCTGCAAGACAGCTACGGATATGGGCAAAATAACATGACCCGCAAAGACAAGGCAGATTGGAATGGCCATTTCTGGCACATTTGACGTCATCAGCCAGCCATACCTAACCCCAGGCGCTGTGGCGTCCAAGCCTCAAAACTTTGACCTGTTGGGCAAACGTCTAACGCTTTACCCACTGCGCCACAAGCATGCTGACTTGCCGGTTTTAATTGGGAAGTATAGCTATTGTAAGTAGGTGCTCAACTATCGGTTACAGGACTCATTCTTCCCGTTGTGCCTTGGGGCTATTAATTAAGACCCGCCAGCAGCTGCAACGTTACCTAGGCAATAGGCAGCATAACATGACCGGCAAAGACAAGGCAGACTGAAATTGCCATTTCTGGCTTATTAGCCATCATCAGCCAGACATACCCAACCCCATGCGCTGCGGAATCCAAGGCTCGAACTGCCGACCTGTTGGGTAGAAGTCTTGCGCTCTACCCACTGAGCCACGAGCTCGTTGTCTTGCCGGTTTTGACTGGGAATTTTAACTATGGTATTTAGGCGCTCACCGATCGGTTACAGGACTCACTCGTCCCCTTGTGCCTTGGGTCTATCTATCGCACCCTACCAGAAGCTGCAAGACAGCTCCGGATATGGGCAAAATAACATGACCCGCAAAGACAAGGCAGACTGAAATGACCATTTCTGGCTTATTAGCCGTCATCAGCCAGCCATACCCAACCACAGTCGCTGCGGTTTCCGGGGCTCTAATTCGCAACTTGTTGGGCAGAAATCTCACGCTCTACCGACTGTGCCCCGAGCTCGTTGTCTTGCCGGTTTTTATTGGGAAATTTAACTATGGTAATTAGGCGCTCACCAATCGGTTAAAAACGCACTCTTCCCGTTGGGCGTTTTGGGCTATCTCTCAAGCCCAACAAGCAGCTGCAAGACAGCTACGGATATGGGCAGAATAAAATGACCGGAAAATACAAGGCAGATTGAAATGGCCATTTCTGTCTTATAAGCGGTCATCAGCCATCCATAACTAATCACAGGCGCTGCGCCGTCCAAGGCTCTAAATCGCGACCTGTTAGGCTGAAGTCGTACGCTCTATATACTGCGCCACGAGCTCGTTGTCTTTCCGGTTTTGGTTGGGAATTTTAACAATGGTAAGTAGGTTCTTAACGATCGGTTACAGAACTCACTCGTCGCTTTGTTCCTTGCTGCTATCTCTCAAGCCCTGCCAGCAGCTGCAAGGCAGCTAAGGATATTGGCAGAATTACATGACCGGCAAAGACAAGACAGACTGGGATAGCCATTTCTGGCATATTTGCCGTTCGCAGCCAGCCATAACTAGTCCCAGGCACTGCGGCGTCCGAAGCTCTAACTCTCGACCGGTTGAACAGAAATCTCACGCTCTACCCACTGTGACACGAGCTCGTTGTCAAGCCGGTTTTTATTGGGAAATTTAACTATGGTAATTAGGCGCTCACCAATTGGTTAAAGGACGCACTCTTCCCGTTGGGCATTTTGGGCTATCTCTCAAGCCCAACAAGCAGCTGCAAGACAGCTACGGATATGGGCAGCATAACATGACCGGCAAAGACAAGGAAGACTGAAATGGCCATTTCTGGCTTATTAACCATCATCAGCCAGCCATACCCAACCCCAGGCGCTGCGGCGTCCGAGGCTCTAACTCGTGACGTGTTGGGCAGAAATCTCACGCTCTACCCACTGTGCCACGAGCGCGTTGTCTTGCCGGTTTTGATTGGGAATTTTAACTATGGTAATTAGGCACTCACTAATCGGTCACAGGACTCACTCGTCCCGTTGTGCCTTGGGGCTATCTCTCAAGCCCCACGAGCAGCTGCAAGACTGCTACGGATATGGGCAGAATAAAATGACCGGAAAAGAAAAGGCAGATTGAAATGGCCATTTCTGTCTTATAAGCGGTCATCAGTCATCCATACCTAATCACAGGCGCTGCGGAGTTCAAGGATTGAACTTCCGACCTGTTGGGCAGAAGTCTAACGCTCTTCCCATTGCGCCATGAGCTCTTTGTCTTGCCGTTTTTTGAATGGGAATATTAAATATTGTAAGGAGGCGCTCACCGATCGGTTACAAGACACACTCGTCCCGTTGTGCCTTGGGGCTATCTCTCACTCCCTACCAGCAGCTGCAAGACAGCTACGGATATGGGCAAAATAACATGACCCGCAAAGACAAGGCAGACTGAAATGACCATTTCTGGCTTATTAGCCGTCATAAGCCAGCCATACCCAACCACAGTCGCTGCGGCTTCCGGGGCTCTAATTCGCAACCTGTTGGGCAGAAATCTCACGCTCTACCGACTGTGCCACGAGCTCGTTGTCTTGCCGGTTTTTATTGGGAAATTTAACTATGGTAATTAGGCGCTCACCAATCGGTTAAAAAACGCACTCTTCCCGTTGGGCGTTTTGGGCTATCTCTCAAGCCCAACAAGCAGCTGCAAGACAGCTACGGATATGGGCAGAATAAAATGACCGGAAAAGACAAGGCAGATTGAAATGGCCATTTCTGTCTTATAAGCGGTCATCAGCCATACATACCTAATCACAGGCGCTGCGCCGTCCAAGGCTCTAAATCGCGACCTGTTAGGCTGAAGTCGTACGCTCTATATACTGCGCCACGAGCTCGTTGTCTTTCCGGTTTTGATTGGGAATTTTAACAATGGTAAGTAGGTTCTTAACGATCGGTTACAGAACTCACTCGTCGCTTTGTGCCTTGCTGCTATCTCTCAAGCCCTGCCAGCAGCTGCAAGGCAGCTAAGGATATTGGCAGAATTACATGACCGGCAAAGACAAGACAGACTGGGATAGCCATTTCTGGCATATTTGCCGTTCGCAGCCAGCCATACCTAGTCCCAGGCACTGCGGCGTCCGAAGCTCTAACTCTCGACCGGTTGAACAGAAATCTCACGCTCTACCCACTGTGACACGAGCTCGTTGTCGAGCCGGTTTTTATTGGGAAATTTAACTATGGTAATTAGGCGCTCACCAATCGGTTAAAGGACGCACTCTTCCCGTTGGGCGTTTTGGGCTATCTCTCAAGCCCAACAAGCAGCTGCAAGACAGCTACGGATATGGGCAGAATAAAATGACCGGAAAAGACAAGGCAGATTGAAATGGCCATTTCTGTCTTATAAGCGGTCATCAGTCATCCATACCTAATCACAGGCGCTGCGGAGTTCAAGGATTGAACTTCCGACCTGTTGGGCAGAAGTCTAACGCTCTTCCCATTGCGCCATGAGCTCTTTGTCTTGCCGTTTTTTGAATGGGAATATTAAATATTGTAAGGAGGCGCTCACCGATCGGTTACAAGACACACTCGTCCCGTTGTGCCTTGGGGCTATCTCTCACTCCCTACCAGCAGCTGCAAGACAGCTACGGATATGGGCAAAATAACATGACCCGCAAAGACAAGGCAGACTGAAATGACCATTTCTGGCTTATTAGCCGTCATAAGCCAGCCATACCCAACCACAGTCGCTGCGGCTTCCGGGGCTCTAATTCGCAACCTGTTGGGCAGAAATCTCACGCTCTACCGACTGTGCCACGAGCTCGTTGTCTTGCCGGTTTTTATTGGGAAATTTAACTATGGTAATTAGGCGCTCACCAATCGGTTAAAAAACGCACTCTTCCCGTTGGGCGTTTTGGGCTATCTCTCAAGCCCAACAAGCAGCTGCAAGACAGCTACGGATATGGGCAGCATAACATGACCGGCAAAGACAAGGAAGACTGAAATGGCCATTTCTGGCTTATTAACCATCATCAGCCAGCCATACCCAACCCCAGGCGCTGCGGCGTCCGAGGCTCTAACTCGTGACGTGTTGGGCAGAAATCTCACGCTCTACCCACTGTGCCACGAGCGCGTTGTCTTGCCGGTTTTGATTGGGAATTTTAACTATGGTAATTAGGCACTCACTAATCGGTCACAGGACTCACTCGTCCCGTTGTGCCTTGGGGCTATCTCTCAAGCCCCACGAGCAGCTGCAAGACTGCTACGGATATGGGCAGAATAAAATGACCGGAAAAGAAAAGGCAGATTGAAATGGCCATTTCTGTCTTATAAGCGGTCATCAGTCATCCATACCTAATCACAGGCGCTGCGGAGTTCAAGGATTGAACTTCCGACCTGTTGGGCAGAAGTCTAACGCTCTTCCCATTGCGCCACGAGCTCTTTGTCTTGCCGTTTTTGACTGGGAATATTAAATATTGTAAGTAGGCGCTCACCGATCGGTTACAAGACACACTCGTCCCGTTGTGCCTTGGGGCTATCTCTCACTCCCTACCAGCAGCTGCAAGACAGCTACGGATATGGGCAAAATAACATGACCCGCAAAGACAAGGCAGATTGGAATGGCCATTTTTGGCACATTTGACGTCATCAGCCAGCCATACCTAACCCCAGGCGCTGTGGCGTCCAAGCCTCAAAACTTTGACCTGTTGGGCAAACGTCTAACGCTTTACCCACTGCGCCACAAGCATGCTGACTTGCCGGTTTTGATTGGGAATTTTAGCTATGGTAAGTAGGTACTCAACTATCGGTTACAGGACTCATTCTTCCCGTTGTGCCTTGGGGCTATCAATTAAGACCCGCCAGCAGCTGCAACGTTACCTAGGCAATAGGCAGCATAACATGACCGGCAAAGATAAGGCAGACTGAAATGGCCATTTCTGGCTTATTAGCCATCATCAGCTAGCCATACCCAACCCCATGCGCTGCGGAATCCAAGGCTCGAACTGCCGACCTGTTGGGCAGAAGTCTTACGCTCTACCCACTGAGCCACGAGCTCGTTGTCTTGCCGGTTTTGACTGGGAATTTTAACTATGGTATTTAGGCGCTCACCGATCGGTTACAGGACTCACTCGTCCCGTTGTGCCTTGGGGCTATCTCTCACACCCTACCAGAAGCTGCAAGACAGCTACGGATATGGGCAAAATAACATGACCCGCAAAGACAAGGCAGACTGAAATGACCATTTCTGGCTTATTAGCCGTCATAAGCCAGCCATACCCAACCACAGTCGCTGCGGCTTCCGGGGCTCTAATTCGCAACCTGTTGGGCAGAAATCTCACGCTCTACCGACTGTGCCACGAGCTCGTTGTCTTGCCGGTTTTTATTGGGAAATTTAACTATGGTAATTAGGCGCTCACCAATCGGTTAAAAAACGCACTCTTCCCGTTGGGCGTTTTGGGCTATCTCTCAAGCCCAACAAGCAGCTGCAAGACAGCTACGGATATGGGCAGAATAAAATGACCGGAAAAGACAAGGCAGATTGAAATGGCCATTTCTGTCTTATAAGCGGTCATCAGCCATACATACCTAATCACAGGCGCTGCGCCGTCCAAGGCTCTAAATCGCGACCTGTTAGGCTGAAGTCGTACGCTCTATATACTGCGCCACGAGCTCGTTGTCTTTCCGGTTTTGATTGGGAATTTTAACAATGGTAAGTAGGTTCTTAACGATCGGTTACAGAACTCACTCGTCGCTTTGTGCCTTGCTGCTATCTCTCAAGCCCTGCCAGCAGCTGCAAGGCAGCTAAGGATATTGGCAGAATTACATGACCGGCAAAGACAAGACAGACTGGGATAGCCATTTCTGGCATATTTGCCGTTCGCAGCCAGCCATACCTAGTCCCAGGCACTGCGGCGTCCGAAGCTCTAACTCTCGACCGGTTGAACAGAAATCTCACGCTCTACCCACTGTGACACGAGCTCGTTGTCGAGCCGGTTTTTATTGGGAAATTTAACTATGGTAATTAGGCGCTCACCAATCGGTTAAAGGACGCACTCTTCCCGTTGGGCGTTTTGGGCTATCTCTCAAGCCCAACAAGCAGCTGCAAGACAGCTACGGATATGGGCAGCATAACATGACCGGCAAAGACAAGGAAGACTGAAATGGCCATTTCTGGCTTATTAACCATCATCAGCCAGCCATACCCAACCCCAGGCGCTGCGGCGTCCGAGGCTCTAACTCGCGACCTGTTGGGCAGAAATCTCACGCTCTACCCACTGTGCCACGAGCGCGTTGTCTTGCCGGTTTTGATTGGGAATTTTAACTATGGTAATTAGGCACTCACTAATCGGTCACAGGACTCACTCGTCCCGTTGTGCCTTGGGGCTATCTCTCAAGCCCCACGAGCAGCTGCAAGACTGCTACGGATATGGGCAGAATAAAATGACCGGAAAAGACAAGGCAGATTGAAATGGCCATTTCTGTCTTATAAGCGGTCATCAGTCATCCATACCTAATCACAGGCGCTGCGCCGTCCAAGGCTCTAAATCGCGACCTGTTGGGCTGAAGTCGTACGCTCTACCCAATGTGCCACGAGCTCGTTGTCTTGCCGGTTTGGATTGGGAATTTTTAATATGGTAATTGGGCGCTTACCAATCGGTTAAAGGACTCACTCTTCCCGTTGGGCGTTTTTTTGGCTATCTCTCAAGCCCCACCAGCAGCTGCAAGGCAGCTAAGGAAATAGGCAGCAAAACATGACCGGCAAAGACCAGGGAGACTGGAATTACTATTTCTGTCTTATAAGCCGTCATCAGCCAGCCATACCTAATCCCAGGCGCTGCGGAGTCCAAGGCTCGAACTTCCGACCTGTTGGGCAGAAGTCTAACGCTCTTCCCATTGCGCCACGAGCTCTTTGTCTTGCCGTTTTTTGACTGGGAATATTAAATATTGTAAGTAGGCGCTCACCGATCGGTTACAGGACACACTCGTCCCGTTGTGCCTTGGGGCTATCTCTCACTCCCTACCAGCAGCTGCAAGACAGCTACGGATATGGGCAAAATAACATGACCCGCAAAGACAAGGCAGATTGGAACGGCCATTTTTGGAACATTTGACGTCATCAGCCAGCCATACCTAACCCCAGGCGCTGTGGCGTCCAAAGCCTCAAAACTTTGACCTGTTGGGCAAACGTCTAACGCTTTACCCACTGCGCCACAAGCATGCTGACTTGCCGGTTTTGATTGGGAATTTTAGCTATGGTAAGTAGGTACTCAACTATCGGTTACAGGACTCATTCTTCCCGTTGTGCCTTGGGGGCTATCAATTAAGACCCGCCAGCAGCTGCAGCGTTACCTAGGCAAATAGGCAGCATAACATGACCGGCAAAGATAAGGCAGACTGAAATGGCCATTTCTGGCTTATTAGCCATCATCAGCTAGCCATACCCAACCCCATGCGCTGCGGAATCCAAGGCTCGCACTGCCGACCTGTTGGGCAGAAGTCTTACGCTCTACCCACTGAGCCACGAGCTCGTTGTCTTGCCGGTTTTGACTGGGAATTTTTAACTATGGTATTTAGGCGCTCACCGATCGGTTACAGGACTCACTCGTCCCGTTGTGCCTTGGGGCTATCTCTCACACCCTACCAGAAGCTGCAAGACAGCTACGGATATGGGCAAAAATAACATGACCCGCAAAGACAAGGCAGACTGAAATGACCATTTCTGGCTTATTAGCCGTCATAAGCCAGCCATACCCAACCACAGTCGCTGCGGCTTCCGGGGCTCTAATTCGCAACCTGTTGGGCAGAAATCTCACGCTCTACCGACTGTGCCACGAGCTCGTTGTCTTGCCGGTTTTATTGGGAAATTTAACTATGGTAATTAGGCGCTCACCAATCGGTTAAAAAAACGCACTCTTCCCGTTGGGCGTTTTGGGCTATCTCTCAAGCCCAACAAGCAGCTGCAAGACAGCTACGGATATGGGCAGAATAAAATGACCGGAAAAGACAAGGCAGATTGAAATGGCCATTTCTGTCTTATAAGCGGTCATCAGCCATACATTCCTAATCACAGGCGCTGCGCCGTCCAAGGCTCTAAATCGCGACCTGTTAGGCTGAAGTCGTACGCTCTATATACTGCGCCACGAGCTCGTTGTCTTTCCGGTTTTGATTGGGAATTTTAACAATGGTAAAGTAGGTTCTTAACGATCGGTTACAGGACTCACTCGTCGCTTTGTGCCTTGCTGCTATCTCTCAAGCCCTGCCAGCAGCTGCAAGGCAGCTAAGGATATTGGCAGAATAACATGACCGGCAAAGACAAGATAGACTGGGATAGCCATTTCTGGCATATTTGCCGTTCGCAGCCAGCCATACCTAGTCCCAGGCACTGCGGCGTCCGAAGCTCTAACTCTCGACCGGTTGAACAGAAATCTCACGCTCTACCCACTGTGACACGAGCTCGTTGTCGAGCCGGTTTTTATTGGGAAATTTAACTATGGTAATTAGGCGCTCACCAATCGGTTAAAGGACGCACTCTTCCCGTTGGGCGTTTTGGGCTATCTCTCAAGCCCAACAAGCAGCTGCAAGACAGCTACGGATATGGGCAGCATAACATGACCGGCAAAGACAAGGAAGACTGAAATGGCCATTTCTGGCTTATTAACCATCATCAGCCAGCCATACCCAACCCCAGGCGCTGCGGCGTCCGAGGCTCTAACTCGCGACCTGTTGGGCAGAAATCTCACGCTCTACCCACTGTGCCACGAGCGCGTTGTCTTGCCGGTTTTGATTGGGAATTTTAACTATGGTAATTAGGCACTCACTAATCGGTCACAGGACTCACTCGTCCCGTTGTGCCTTGGGGCTATCTCTCAAGCCCCACGAGCAGCTGCAAGACTGCTACGGATATGGGCAGAATAAAATGACCGGAAAGACAAGGCAGATTGAAATGGCCATTTCTGTCTTATAAGCGGTCATCAGTCATCCATACCTAATCACAGGCGCTGCGCCGTCCAAGGCTCTAAATCGCGACCTGTTGGGCTGAAGTCGTACGCTCTACCCAATGTGCCACGAGCTCGTTGTCTTGCCGGTTTGGATTGGGAATTTTTAATATGGTAATTGGGCGCTTACCAATCGGTTAAAGGACTCACTCTTCCCGTTGGGCGTTTTTGGCTATCTCTCAAGCCCCACCAGCAGCTGCAAGGCAGCTAAGGAAATAGGCAGCAAAACATGACCGGCAAAGACCAGGGAGACTGGAATTACTATTTCTGTCTTATAAGCCGTCATCAGCCAGCCATACCTAATCCCAGGCGCTGCGGAGTCCAAGGCTCGAACTTCCGACCTGTTGGGCAGAAGTCTAACTCTCTCCCCATTGCACCACGAGCTCTTGGTCTTGCCGTTTTTTGACTGGGAATATTAAATATTGTAAGTAGGCGCTCACCGATCGGTTACAGGACACACTCGTCCCGTTGTGCCTTGGGGCTATCTCTCACTCCCTACCAGCAGCTGCAAGACAGCTACGGATATGGGCAAAATAACATGACCCGCAAAGACAAGGCAGATTGGAATGGCCATTTCTGACACATTTGACGTCATCAGCCAGCCATACCTAACCCCAGGCGCTGTGGCGTCCAAGGCTCAAATCTTTGACCTGTTGGGCAAACGTCTAACGCTTTACCCACTGCGCCACAAGCATGCTGACTTGCCGGTTTTGATTGGGCATTTTAGCTATTGTAAGTAGGTGCTCAAATATCGGTTACAGGACTCATTCTTCCCGTTGTGCCTTGAGGCTATCAATTAAGACCCGCCAGCAGCTGCAACGTTACCTAGGCAATAGGCAGCATAACATGACCGGCAAAGACAAGGCAGACTGAAATGGCCATTTCTGGCTTATTAGCCATCATCAGCCAGCCATACCCAACCCCAGGCGCTGTGGCGTCCGAAACTCTAACTCGTGACCTGTTGGGCAGAAATCTCACGCTCTACCGACTCTGCCACGAGCTTGTTGTCTTGCCGGTTTTTACTGGGAATTTTAACTATGGTATTTAGGCGCTCACCGATCGGTTACAGGACTCATTCTTCCCGTTGTGCCTTGGGGCTATCTCTCTAGCCCCGCCAGCAGCTGCAAGGCAGCTAAGGATATGGGCAGAATTACATGACCGAAAAAGAAGAGGCAGACTGGAATAGCCATTTCTGGCTTATATGCCTACATCAGCCAGCCATACCTTATCCTAGGCTCTGCGGCGTCCAAGGTTCAAACTGCCGACCTGTTGGGCAAAAGTCTAACGCTCTACCCACTGCGCCACTAGCTCGTTTTTTTGCCGGTTTTGATTGGGAATTTTAACTATGGTAAGTAGGTGCTCAACTATCGGTTACAGGACTTATTCTTCCCATGGTGCCTTGGGGCTATCTTTTAAGCTCGACCAGCAGCTGCAACGCTACCTAGGACTCACTCTTCCGGTTGGGCGTTTTTGGATATCTTTCAAGCCCAACCAGCAGCTGCAAGACAGCTACGGATATGGGCAGAGTAAAATGACCGGCAAAGACAAGGCAGAATGGAATGGCCATTTCTGGCTTATTTGCCGTCATCAGACAGCAATAACTAACCCCAGGGCACCGCGGAGCCTAAGGCTCGAACTCGCGATCTGTTGTGCAGAAATCTCACGCTCTACCCACTGTGCCTCGAGCTCGTTGTTTTGCCGGTTTTGACTGAAATGCCGGCAGACTGAAATGGCCATTTCTGGCTTATTTGCCATCATCAGCCAGCCGTACGTTATCCCAGGTGCTGTGGCGTCCAAAGCTCGCACTTCTGACCTGTTGGGCAAAGGTCATAGGCTCTAGTGTCTGGCTCACCGATCTGCTTAAGGAATATTTATGTTCCGTTGTGCGCTAAACCTCAAACTAGAGTACTTACATGCAGTCGCATAGCGACGTGTAGCATATGTTGATAATGTGGAACCGACAAAGACAAGGAAGACCGGAATGGCCTCTTTCTGGCTTATTAGTCGTCATCAGCCAGTCATACCCAATCTCAAGTGTGGAACACCTGGGATTCGAACCCGTGACCTTTGGAATTTATGTCGAACGCTGTACCATTGAGCCAAGGGCTCGTTGATTGTCAGTTGCGATCGGAAATATGATGATAGTGTGTGACTCACCGATCTGATTAAGGAACATTCATGTTCCGTTGTGCCCTGGAACTCAGCATAGAGTACTCACAGGCAGTCGCATAGTGACGTGTAGCATATGTTGATAATGTCTAACTGACATAGACAAAATACACCAAAATTGCAATTTCTGGCTCATTAGCCGTCATCAGCCAGTCATACCCAATTCCAAATGTGGAACACCTGGTATTCGAACCCGTAAACTTTGGTATTTGAGTCGAACGCTCTACCATTGAGCCACGGACTCGCTGCTTTTTCAGATGCGATCTGGAATATGATGATAGTGTGTGGCTCACCGATCTGCTTAAGGAATATTTATGTTCCGTTGTGCGCTTTAACTCAAACTAGAGTACTTACATGCAGTCGCATAGCGACGTGTAGCATATGTTGATAATGAGGAAACCGACAAAGACAAGGGAGACCGGAATGGCCTTTTCTGGCTTATTAGTCGTCATCAGCCAGTCATACCCAATCCCAAGTGTGGAACACCTGGCATTCGAACCCGCGAACATTAGTATTGGAGTCGAACGCTCAACCACTGAGCCCAGGGGTCGTTGCTTTTTTGGTTGCAATTTGAAATTTGATGATAGTGTGTGGCTCACCCATCTGCTAAGGAATATTTATGTTCAGTTGTGCGCTTTAACTCAAACTAGAGTACTTACATGCAGTCGCATAGCGACGTGTAGCATATGTTGATAATGTGGAACCGACAAAGACAAGGGAGACCGGAATGGCCTTTTCTGGCTTATTAGTCGTCATCAGCCAGTCATACCCAATCCCATGTGTGGAACACCTGGGATTCGAACCTGGGATCTTTGGTATTTGAGTCAAACGCTCAAACATTGAGCCACGGGGTCGTTGTTTTGCCGGTTTGGATTGGGAATTTAAACTATGGTACGTATGTGCTCAAATATCGGTTACAGGTCTAATTCTTACCGTTGTGCCTTGAAGCCATCTCACAAATTCCGCCAGCAGCTGCAAGGTGGCTTATAATATGGGCAGAAAAACATGACCCGAAAAGACAAGGCAGACTGAAATAGCCATTTCTGGCTTATTTGCCGTCATCAGCCAGCCATACATTACCTCAGGCGCTGTGGCGTCCAAGGCTTAAACTGCCAACATGTTAAGCAAAAGTCTAACGCTCTACCCACTGTACCACAAGCTCGTTGTCTTGCCTGTTTTGATTGGGAATTTTAACTATGGTAAGTAGGTGCTCAACTATCGGATACAGGACTCATTATTCCCGTTGTGCCTTGGGGCTATCACTCAAGACACGCCAGCAGCTGTAACGCAACCTAGGTAATATGCAGCATAACATGACCGGAAAAGACAAGGCAGACTGAAATGGCCATTTCTGGCTTACTAGCCGTCATCAGCCAGCCATACCCAACCCCAGGCGCTGTGGCGTCCGAGGCTCTTCCACGCGACATGTTGGGCAGAAATTTCACGCTCTATTCACGTTGCCACGAGCTCGGGTCTTGCCGGTTTTGATTGGGAATTTTAACTATGGTGAGTGGGTGCTCAACTATCGGTTACAGGACTCATTATTCCCGTTGTGCTTTGGGGCTTTCACTCAAGACCCGCAAGCAGCTGCAACGCAACCTAGGTAATATGCAGCATAACATGACCGGAAAAGACAAGGCAGACTGAAATGGCCATTTCTGGCTTACTAGCCGTCATCAGCCAGCCATACCCAACCCCAGGCGCTGTGGCGTCCGAGGCTTTACCTCGCGACATGTTAGGCAGAAATTCCACGCTCTACCCGCTGCGCCACAAGCTCGTTGTCTTGCCGGTTTTGATTGGGAATTTTAACTATGGTAAGTAGTTGCTCAACTATCAGTTACAGGACTCATTATTCCCGTTGTGCTTTGGGGCTATCTCTCAAGCCCCGCCAGTAGCTGCAACGCAACCTAGGATATAGGCAGCATAACATGACCGCCAAAGACCATGCAGACTGAAATGGCCATTTCTGGCTTATAAGCCGTCATCAGCCAGCCATACCTTATCCCAGGCGATGCAGCGTCCAAGGCTCTAAATCGCGACCTGTTGGCAGAGGTCTTACGCCCTACCCACTGCGCCACAAGCTCGCTCTCTTTTTCTGTTTGATTGGGTATTTTAAATATGGTAAGTAGGTGCTAAACAATCGGTTACAGGAATCATTCTTCCCGTTGTGCCTTGGAGCTGTCACTCAAGACCCGCAAGCAGCTGCAACGCAACATAGGTAAAAGGCTGCATAACATGAACGGAAAAGCGGGGCAGACTAAAATGGCCATGTCTGGCCTTCTAGCCGTCATCAGCCAGCCAAACCCAACCCCAGCCGCTGTGGCGTCCGAGGCTCTAACTCGCGACTTGTTGGGCAGAAATCTCACGCTCTACCCACGTAGCCACGAATTCGGGTCTTGCCGGTTTTGCTAGGGAATTTTAACTATGGTAATTAGGGGCTCACCAATCGGTTAAAGGACTCACTCTTCCCGTTGGGCGTTTTTGGCTATCTCTCAAGGCCAACCAGCAGCTGCAAGACAGCTACGGATATGGGCAGAATAACATGACCGGCAAAGACAAGGCAGAATGTAATGGCCATTTCTGGCTTATTTGCCGTCATCAGCCAGCAATAACTAACCCCAGGCGCTGCGGAGTCCAAGGCTCGAACTCGCGAACTTTTGGTCAGAAATCCCACGCTCTACCCATTGTGCCACGAGCTCGTTGTCTTGCCGGTTTTGACTGAAATGCCGGCAGACTGAAATGGCCATTTCTGGCTTATATGCCGTCATCAGCCAGCCGTACGTTATCCCAGGTGCTGTGGCGTCCAAGACTCGAACTTCTGACCTGTTGAGCAAAGGTCATACGATCTACCCACTGGGCCACAAGATTTTGTTTTTCGGTTTTGATTGGAAATTTTACATATGGTAAGTAGGTGCTCAAATATCGGTTACAGGACTCATTATTCCCGTTGTTCCTTGGGGCTATCTTTCAAGCATATCTTACTTACATCAGTCAATGCCTACCGTTTGCATTCCTTCCCTAAGTTCACCATTTCTACTCAACGACACCTGTCATTACTGCCATATCAAACTAACAACCGTCAATACATACTGTTAGCAGCCCCTTCTCATTTAATGGTGTCTACTCACCGACGCATGTCATTACTGCCATATCTTACTTACTACCGTCAATGCTACCGTTAGCAGTCCCTTCCTCAGTTCACAATGTCTTATTACCGACACTTGTCATTACTGACTTATTTACTTTACAACCTTCAATATCTACCGTAAGCATTCCCTTCCTAAGTTCACCAGGTGCACTACCCGACACATTACTGCCATATCTAACATACTACCATAAATAACTTCTGTTAGCAGTCCCTTCCTCTTTTCAACATGTGAACTCACCGACACATGTCATTACTGCCAATTCTAACTTACAACCTACAATACCTACCATTAGAAGTCCTTTCTTCAGTTCACCATGTCTACTCATCGACACATGTCATTATTGCCATTTCTAACTTACAACCTACAATACCTACCATTAGAAGTCCTTTTATCAGTTCACCATGTCTACTCACCGACACATGTCATAACTGCCATATCTTACTTACTACCGTCAATGCCTTTCGTAAGCAGTCCCTTCCTCAGTTCACGATGTCTACTCACCGACAAATGACATTGCTGCCATATCAAGCATTTAACCGTCAATACATTCCGTTAGCAGTCCCTTCCACACTTCACCATATCAACTCAACGACACATGTCATAACTGCCATATCTTAGTTTCAACCGTCAATACCTTTCGTTTGCAGTCCCTTCCTCAATTCACCAGGTCCACTAACCGACACATGTCATTACTGCCATATGTAACATAGTAACTAAAATAACTTTCGTTAGCAGTCCCTACCTCTTTTCCACATGTCAACTAACTGACAAATGTCAAAACTGCCATATCTTACTTACTACCGTCAATGCCTACCGTTAGCAGTCCCTTCCGCAGTGCAACATGTCTACTCACCGACACGTGTCTTTAATGCAAATAACTCCCGTCAATACCTACCTTTAGCAGTCCCATTCACCATGTCTTAATACCGACACATGTCAATACTGACTTATTTAACTAACTACATTCAATATATACCGAAAGCAATCCCTTCCTCAGTTCACCATGTAGTCACACCGACACATGTCATTAATGCCATATCTATTTTACGACCATCAATACCTACCAGTAGCAGTCCCTTCCTCAGTGCACCATGTCTACTCACCGACACATGTTATCACTGCCATATATAACTGTACACCGTCAATTTCTTCCGTTAGCAGTCCATTCCTCATTGCACGATGTCTGCTCACCGACAAATGTCATTGCTGCCATATCTGGATTTCTACCGTCAATACCTTCCGTTTGCAGTCCCTTCCTCAGTTCATCCTGTCTACTCACCGACACATGCCATTACTGCCATATATAACTTACGACCGTCAATACCTTCCATTTGCAGTCCCTTGCTCAGTGCACCGTGTATACTCACCTGACAAATGTCATAATTGCCATATCTTACTGACAACCATCAATACCTACCGTTAGCAGTCTCTTCCACAGTTCGCAATATCGACTCACCGATACATGTCATAACTGCCATATCTAATTTACTACCGTCAATACCTTACGTAAGCAGTCCCTTCCTCAGTTACCCATGTCTACTCACCGACACTTGTCATTACGGCCATGTCCAACTAACTACCGTCATACCTACCTTTAGCAGTCCCTTTTGCAGTTCAACATGTCTTATTACCGACACATGTCAATACTGACTTATTTAACTATCTACTGCCAATATCTACCGTAAACAGTCCCTTCCTCAGTTCACCATGTCTACTCATCGACACATGTCATTTCTGCCATATCTTCTTTACTACCGTCAATGCCTACCGTTAGCAGTCCCTTCTCAGTTCACCATGTCTTCTCACCGACACATGTCATAACTGCCATATACAACTAACTACCGTCAATACCTACCGTTAGCAGTCCCTTCATCAGTTCACCATGTCTAGGCCCACTTTTATTTCATCTTTTTGTCAATGATGTGCCAGGTTTATTTCGAAATGGTGGGCCCTGTATGTATGCCGACGATTTAAAATTTGCCTATCGATACAAGCCGGCAGATCGCGACACCGTGCTTGATCTATTAAAAAATGATCTCGAGGCCTTTGCCCAGTGGTGCTGCACATGGCGCCTTTCCCTTTCTTGGCACAAATGTTCCGTTATGGTTGTCGGTGACAACCACCAGCCTCATCTTAGCATAGATGACCACGAAATAAATGTACCTGGCGTTGTTAAGGACCTGGGCATATCATATTCCAACGGTCTCAATCTTTCAGAGCATTGCGCCCTGATTGTCTCCAAAGCACGCAGAACTGCTGGGTTTATCCTCCGAAACTTTAAATCTATTGATATTAGACTCCGCCTTTATAAAATGTACGTTAGACCTGGCCTGGAATACTGCTCATTTCTATTTAGCCTTCTGCGCGCTAGCGAACGGGCGAAAATAGAATCGATCCAGCACTTCTTCACGAAAAGAATTTTATCGTTGGAGCACCGTAATCTGTCGTATCAAGAACGCTGTGGGCTTGTAAACATTGATCCCTTATGGTTTCACCGAGTGCAGAAGGGACTCTTTTTGTTGTTTAAGCTTTTGAATAGTCGTACATTTAATCCTCTTACCACTGTGAGGCAGCTTGACCATCCTCGGCGCAGCAGTCATCGCAATGTCTTTTTATTTCTTCCATTATCTCGCACAGTTAAGTATCGACGGTTCTTTTCGGTAAACGACATGGCCATGTGGAATAAAATTCCCCATAATATAAAAATCCAGCGGAGTTATTCTTTGTTTAAGATAAATATTACTAGTTTTTTTGCATTTAGAACAGTTTCCAAGAATTCTGGGCCCCGACACGGTAGAATCTGTTTTCCTGTTCACCGGAGTGCGCGGCATCTGAACCCGATCCCAGGTGTTACCTTGAGGGATACGGCATCGTCTCTGCAGCCTGCACCCGTTGACTTCTTCGGAAGACAATGAGCAACCGTACATGGATGCTTTCTTGCCTGGGCAGAATCCCGGTGCCTAGCAAAGACAGAGAGACTGCATACAGACTGCATTTTTTTTAGCTCTTCCCTGATCTGAATTGCTATCACCCTTAAAGGCGGCAGTTTTTTCTCCTGAATAACATAAAGATAGGAAAAACACTTATAATGATATATATTCAGGAGTTTTTTTCACTAAGAGCCTCTACCCACTTAATATTTCATCTGACAATGCCTGTAAACCAGCATTAAAAACATCTATTATTATTATTATTATTATTATTATTATTATTAATATTATTACCGACACGTGTCATTTCTGACTAATTTAACTTACAACCACAAAATCTACCGTAAGCAGTCCCTTCCTCAGTTCACCAGGTTAGCTAACCGACACATGTCATTACTGTCATATCTAACATACAACATTAAATAAATTCCGTTAGCAGTCCCTACCTCTTTTCAACATATCAACTCACTCACACATATCATTACTGTCATATCTAACTTACTACAGTCAATGCCTTCAGTAAGCAGTCCCTTCCTCAGTTCACCATGCCTACTCACCGACACATGTCATTACTGCCATATCAAACTAACTACCGTCAATACCTACTGTTAGCAGCCCCTTCATCATTTAATCATGTATAATCACCGACACATGTCATTATTGACATATCGTACTTACTAACGTCAATGCCTACCGTTAACCGTCCCTTTCTCAGTTCACGATGTCTACTCACCGACATATATCAGTACTGCCATATCTTACTTACTGCCATCAATACCAACCGTTTGCCGTCCCTTCCTCAGTTTACCATTTCTACTCAACGACACCTGTCATTACTGCCATATCAAACTAACTACCGTCAATACCTACTGTTAGCAGCCCCTTCCTCATTGAATGATGTCTACGCACCGACACATGTCTTTAACTGCCAAATTTAACTTACTACCGTCAATGCCTTCCGTAAGCAGTCCCTTCCTCAGTTCATGATGTCTACTCACTGACAAATGTCATTGCTGTCATATAAAGCATTCTTCCGTCAATACCTTCAGGTAGCAGTCCCTTACACAGTTCACCATGTCTACTCACCGACACATGTCATAAATGCCATATCAAACTTTCAACCGTCAATACCTTTCGTTTGCAGTCCCTTCCTCACTTCACCATGTCTATTCACCGACATATGTCATTACTGCCATTTCTAACTTTCAACTTAAAATACAAGCCATTAGCAGTCCTTTCTTTAGTTAACCATGTCTTCTCACCGATTCATGCCATTACTGCCAAATTTAACTTACTACCGTCAATACCTACCGTTAGCAGTCTCTTCCACAGTTCGCAATATCGACTCACTGATACATTTCATAACTGCCATATCTAATTTACTACCGTCAATACCTTCCGTAAGCAGTCCCTTCCTCAGTTACCAATGTCAACTCACCTTCACTCGTCATTACTGCCATATCCAACTAACTACCGTCATACCTACCTTTAGCAGTCCCTTTTGCAGTTTACCATGTCTTATTACGACACATGTCAATACTGACTTATTTAACTAACTACCGTCAATATCTACCGTAAGCAGTCCCTTCCTCAGTTCACCGTGTCTACTCACCGACACATGTCATTTCTGCCATATCTAACTTACTACCGTCAATACCTACCGTTAGAAGTCCCTTTCTAATTTCACCATATCAACTCAACGACAACTGCCATTAGGGGCATATCTAACTAACTACCGTAAACGCCTACCGTTTGCAGTCCCTTCCTCAGTTTACCATTTCTATTCAACGACACCTGTCATTATTGCCATATCAAACTAACAACTGTCAATACCTACTGTTAGCAGCCCCTTCCTCATTTATTGATGTCGTTTCACCGACGCCTGTCATTACTGCCATATCTAACTTTCTACCGTCAATGCCTTCCGTAAGCAGTCCCTTCTTCAGTATACGATGTCTACTCAACGACAAATGTCATTGCTGCCATATCAAGCACTCTACCGACAATACCTTCCGTTAGCAGTGCATTCCAAATTTCACCATATCAACTCAACGACACATGTCATAACACTCGTCATTACTGCCATATCCAACTAACTACCGTCATACCTACCTTTAGCAGTCCCTTTTGCAGTTTACCATGTCTTATTACGACACATGTCAATACTGACTTATTTAACTAACTACCGTCAATATCTACCGTAAGCAGTCCCTTCCTCAGTTCACCATGTCTACTCACCGACACATGTCATTTCTGCCATATCTAACTTACTACCGTCAATACCTACCGTTAGAAGTCCTTTCTAATTTCACCATATCAACTCAACGACAACTGCCATTAGGGCATATCTAACTAACTACCGTAACCGCCTACCGTTTGCAGTCCCTTCCTCAGTTTTACCATTTTCTATTCAACGACACCTGTCATTATTGCCATATCAAACTAACAACTGTCAATACCTACTGTTAGCAGCCCCTTCCTCATTTATTGATGTCGTTTCACCGACGCCTGTCATTACTGCCATATCTAACTTTCTACCGTCAATGCCTTCCGTAAGCAGTCCCTTCTTCAGTATACGATGTCTACTCAACGACAAATGTCATTGCTGCCATATCAAGCACTCTACCGTAAATACCTTCCGTTAGCAGTGCATTCCAAATTTCACCATATCAACTCAACGACACATGTCATAACTGCCATAACTAACTTTCAAACCGTCAATACCTTTCGTTTGCAGTCCCTTCCTCAGTTAACCATGTCTACTCACCTACACATGTCACAACTGCTATATCTTACTTACTACCGTCAATACCTACCGTTTGCAGTCATTTTCTCAGTTTACCATTTCTACTCAACGACACCTGTCATTACTGCCATATCAAACTTTCTACCGTCAATACCTACCGTTAGCAGTCCCTTCCTCAGTTCACCATGTCTACTCACCGACGCATGTCATTATTGACATATTCAACTAACTACCGTCAATACCTACCGTTAGCAGTACCTTTCGCAGTTCACCATGTCTTATTCACCATACCTCCCAACAGTTACACACTTCCCTTCTATTAGCCCATCGCACAGTCAAAACAGTTTTAGAAATCAGTTTTTTTACAACAGCTGGCCTCTTTCCTATCCGACATCCTAAGTATCGCCCTTATTAATGCGAGATCGATAGTACATAAAATACCACAACTTAGGACATTCGTTGAAGCCTATAATCCCGATATAGTTTGTTTAACGGAAACATGGGTAAATGAGTTAACATCGAACGCTTCGCTATTTGTCCCAAACTAATATTTCTTTCGACAAGACCGCATTAATAAACGAGACGGTGGCTGTATGATATACATCAAAACTACCATTGAACAAAGTGGTTTCGATGTTTCACACGAAACTTTCCCTGGCGAAGCATGCTTTGCCACAGTAAAATCCCTTTCGCACAAAAATATACTTATCGGATGTCTCTACACTCCTCCAGAATGTACTAATTATGACCTAATTATGGCCTAACCAATCTAATAGACACCATATCAGATATTCAAATTGAATGTAAAATAATTGCCAGCGATCTAAACCGTCCTGAAATAAACTGGGCTAAACTATCAGCTCCCACCAGACATGATGAACTGCTATCATCAATTTTGTTCCATAACTGGACACAAATAATCAATAAACCAACCCTAGGGAACAACATACTAGACATTATTCTCACAAATGATATCTGGCCCCTACATACGCATTACTACAGCATAACCTTTGAAAGTGATCATAAGGCAATAATAACAATGCTCCCTCTAAACATAAAATAAACATCAGATTCAAATTACATTTACATAAATCTAAAAAAACTCGACATTTACTATATGAACAGCTATGTAAGGTCACTAGACTGGAGTTCATATCTTCTAACGACATCCGCGACGGAAGCTGTAAACCTTTTATACTCTACCCTTTTTATAACCCTAATAGCATGCCGATATAGCCCTGATATATGTAAATCTTGACATTCCGAGATAGGACATAGCCTCTGCTCATTGGTTAATCTATATTAAGACTCCGTGCTGTGATTGGTTGGCATGGTAGTGTGTCTAGAGTGGGCGCGGGAAGCGACCATCACACTTGTATTTGTCGTGGCTTGCGTACGCACGTGGTTGACCATAATTCAGCCTGCTCTTCTGTGGAACCCTTTTTCTCATTTACATTGCTTAACTGTTTACTATATCAATTTATTTTGTTTATTAACCATATAAAATTTAAAGGCAGCCCAGTAAAATGACCATTAGAAGGCATGTTGCCCGCGATGTCGCGGAAATATACCGTGAAGATAATGAGGAACAGCATAATGCACATTGCCGACGATGTTCAGCGACATGGGCCTCTAGATTCATTCTCGTCATTTCCGTTTGAAAGCTACCTAGGTTAATTAAGGAAAATGCTGCGTAAGCCATCGCAACCTAGGTTGTATAGGCAGCCCAGTAAAAGGGACCATTAGAAAACATGTTGCCCGCGATGTCGCGGAAATATACCGCGAAGTTAATGAGGAACAGCATAA
>WEDG01009818.1:0-67798 GCA_017591395.1 Schistocephalus solidus | reverse complement strand
AATTCCACTTGCATATGAACTGCTGTTATCGGTTCAAAGTTCATTACTGTCTAGTTGGCAAGCATACGCGTGCTTTCGAAAAAATTATCCTCTTGCCAGTTTATTTATATGGGAACGGAGTACAAGGTAAGAAATATAATCAATAAGGTTCATCTTGTCATTTCAGTGAGTCGTGTTAATAGGGGAGGTGGCGATAAGAGACAACTGGTAAAGCAGCAGTGAGGGTTTGGTAAATTCATTCATGCGGGTTGAGGTGGGAAGAGGAGACGGCGTGGAATGCATGTAATTAAGCCGTCGTTGGGCATGCTAACCACGGAGCTTGAAGCAGGTTCTTTTGTGCGCACAAGACTGGCTTTCTCAACTGGATGGTGGTGGCTTCTGCTGTTGCTAACAGCCGCTGACCCAGTGCGCTTGGGTAGTTTGGTGGCGCCTTATAAGTCACATGGCACGCTTCGTTGGGGTCCACACTGTGCCCGGAATCAACCAAATGCGGGAGAATAGCCTTGTTTATGCTTTAAAATTCGCCTTTTCTCAGTCATGCCGGGAGGTGTTTCCTTATTCTTTTGGATAGGCGCCGAATCATGCTATCAATAAAACCTGCTCCACTGGAGCAAGTAAATGACTAGATGCACATGAAGGTTGTCTGAGCCGGCAAACAATACTTACCTTCGCAGCGTAAAACTGGGTTGGTTGAGAAAAATATCCGTATTCGAGCCGATGGGAGAAATCTGATATTATTCTCATTTTAAATGATATATATCTGAGATTTTAGCATAGTCCACTATCATTTCCTATATTTTGGTCATGCTCTGCATTCAGGGAGTTGCTCACCTTAACAATACGTAAAATCTTGTATACCATTTATTACGTTAGTACTTGCTATAGACGTAAAACTGTTTTCTTATTAAACTAACTTCAAATGTTATATTATCAATTTATAACTTATCTGCATTTTATAAATATGAAGGACAATGCAATGACATGCATATTCGTTTTTATTTTTCGTTCTCATAGATGTCAATCTGGCTTGATGGAAACATGGTAAAGATCAAAAATGGAACGTGTTATGTAGATGATAGGGTGGTTGGGAGGCCGTGTTCACGTACACAAAGTACGTGCCATTCGCATCTTTATTTATGTTGCCTTAATACGTTCAAAGTGTTCACAAGGTTTTTTTACTATGCATACAGCTCTGATCATCAGTAAATTAAAATACGATACATAATCTTACAGGCCCCATCCCCCTTCAGAGACTATGCGAGTGCAGCAGCAGTAAGACAACCAATGCACCAGAATAAAGGCGAATTTATTTTTATATATGCAAGAAAAACTTTGGCTGGTCGAGCAATACAACAGTTACACCAGAAGCGACCGTCCTCTCTCTCTCGTTTATTATACCTCTGAGGCCAGGTGAGAATGCAGAGTCAAGGAAAACATAGACGGAATTTGACGCAATGACTGACAAAGCTTAGAAACCTGTCTACACGTGCTACGTTTGTCTAATCAGCGCACAAACACTCAGATTTCACAAACTTACGAGAGAGCGAGTAATAAAAATAGAAGGAGCCGTAACAATTTAACTGTTCATCCTTGGATGTTTGGGTTATCAGGTCAGTGGACTGTATTCTGAGCCAATACTTACGGGTGTCTGGATAACTTCCATGCAACAGCATTCGTTCACGTGCGGTATTTGTTACGGAATAGTCAGACTGTAGGCAGTCCAATCATGTTGGTGTCCTACCAGTTATGCCACGTAAGGTTTACGCATTCAAATTAGGCAAACGCTTTCCTAAAATAAAACCCAGTCACACACACAATGTCTCTCTCACTGATTGCCCCTGAATAATGGCTTTATTATGAATACGACAGCTCAGATTATTGCAATTGGCATTCGAATAATGAAACATTGGTCATCATTGCAACCCGCATATGGAACCTGCCTATTCACCACAAATAACTATAGCGCTTATGAAGTTCGGTGACTTTAAAACATAACGTTCAGCCTTAAATATATATATGTGAAGCTAAACTCTATCATGAATATCCAACTTCATTTACCTTTTAGCTGAAACGGGATATTTAACAGAAATCCAAATTTCCTCTGAAAGTGCTCAAAAGGCGATAATTTACCCTCACTATTCCACATTCTTTGCACCTAATTGCGTATTTCCAAAATCTTCTGCAGGTAATAGTTAATGTTTTACGATCAAATGTGTGGTAAACGCAATATGTTGTTTTATTATGACTGACGCGGAGTAATTATATATATCCAGCCAACCGCTGATGATTTGCAGTTAAGACGCGCAAATTAAAAATCCTATGTCATTGTTTCAGGTGGAATAATACCACAAGCCTCGTTACCACTGTCCAGATTTATGAAGGGATTTGACAAAGTGAACATAACTTTTGCAGCGATAATTGTCCCAAACAAATTCTATGTAAGTGTATTTTTATTAGTAGGTTTTTTATAAAATTTGAAATTTTAGCCCAACTCGAAGCCATTTAAAAGTAGACATTTTGGATAAAATGATTCACTAGGTCTTCGATTAGAGATTGTTGCTTTCGTTATTAAACAATTGCTATTAAAAATGAAAATGCTCTTGTTACATAAGATTTCATTATGGTTAGTGGGCAACCTTGAGTGCAAAGTTTCTCGGTACTCTGCTCTACCGTTGTTTTTATAGTGCTTTGCAAATTTCAAAAAGGACTTTTAGTATTTGAATGGATATTTTATAAAACCTTAAAGGTGGCAAAATGAGAATGAGGTTCTAAGATGCCAAAGAAACCTATGTAATAATGGAAGTAACAAGTCAGACAATAATGTGAAATATTTCCTAATGATCGGAAAGAAAATTTTAAATTACGACCTTTAAACGAGAAAAAAATTACTGAACTGTATTTTGAAGTGAGCAATCTTATTGAGTATAACGAAAAAATGAAAGTAAATACACGATTCACCTTAATAAAACTGCACAATCCATTATCCCGAAAATATTTTTTTCATTTACATCTGTATCTTCAGAGAACCTACTGATCCTTATATTGTAGATAATAATACACAACAATATTCAGCCAATCTGCCAGTGGGAAGATGGAGCCTTAAATTTCGGAAACACAACTTTTTGTAGTAAGTTAACCTGCTATAATTGGTAAATTCATATGACATTAAGGCAATCATGATTTTAAAAAACGTTCGCCAGCAGTGTCTTGGAGTTTTTTATCTAGAGATTGTTACGTGAAAATTGCTTATGTTAAGACAGCGGTATAGCTTTTTCTCCAAAAATTGACCGTAATGCCACGTATTTAAGCTGGCGGGGCGGTTCCTATTCCCGTGCTATTGTAAGGCGGCCATACAAGGCATCCCGACAGGAAAAAATACTGGTTCGATTTTGTCGTATGAATACGTGTAAAATGGACATGAAAACTAGAAGTGCTCCCAAAAAGTTAAAAAACTCCCATATCGACAACGGTTCCTGGAGTAGAGAGCAATTGTCACAGTTATTTCAGCTGAGACGTAAACTAGAAACAGCATGTTGAAAGATTATTCTCAAAGCAATTTTCTACAAAAACTGACGATCTTCCAAATAAACATCCTCAAAAGACGGACGTTGAAAGTATTGGCTTTAGAAACATTACAATAACATTGGTTTTCAGAAACTCGTAACTCAACAATCAGGAAAGCTCTCCACGACAGTTATGTAATGTAAAATAGTTGCCTAGCTGACGATGGCAAAATTTAAAATCAGGCAAGACAGCTAGTTGGGAAGCCTGTTGTGCACCGAGAGCAGGCATCACCAGCAGGTCTTTTGGAAAGGCAAATGTTAGTCGTTGCGTTGACCGCACAGGTTCCGCGTGCCCAGGAAATTCCCCTCCCCCCGAAGCAAGGTGTTTAGATTTAACCAAGTCTATGTGACGTCACGTGCTACCAGAGCGACCAAAAAGTGTTCATTGAGCTCCAGATGGCATATCATGGGGGCAGAGAGCCACAGTACTCAGAGGCTATAACAAAGCCGGCAGGTTACGTTGTCTAGGAATCCATTCATTTCTGACAAAATGAGTATCCGAACGATGGGGAAAGTAAACTTAAATTCAAATTGATAAAGTCGGGGAGAAGAAGGTGGTAAGGATTTAAGAGTTGAGATGTGTCCTAGTAAAATATTTCATTCCTGGCGTTTGGTTAAGTGAACACGGGCGATAGGGGCTAAAGAGGATGAGGTGCAGTTTTCGGGGCGCTGTTTGTGAAAGCAGCTTTGAGGCAGTCCAGGCTGACATTCTCCTGGCGAGCTCCGCGTTGGATTCGGAATGTGTCTGCCTCTCGACATATGAACCGGAAGAGACCGTCTTTGTATGATTCTTATGACCGAAGACTTAGATCACATTTGTGGCATACGTGACAGCATGTCTCTACGTCTTTCTCCAGATACGAGTTGGACACCGATGGCCTGAAAGGAACAAATATGGGTTATCACATAAAATTTCATATGAGGTGCACGATGTTGAGCAGAGCCTCATTGGTGTTGGGGGATCGATCTTGCCAGGAATTCACATTGTAGCGTCGAAAAACGTTTAATCAGCAGATAGGTCAGGGTTCCAATTCCGTGTTGAGCTCATACAATGTAGGCCCAGATGTCGATGGTCCATTCATTTCTCTGGATTTACTGTGACGCCTACGCTGGATCTCAGTCAGCATTGAAACTACCTTGCCCTCTCTTTACTATATGGGTACTGCCTTAATATAGATGGGAGAATGGAAGGAACAAGATGCGAATAATGCCAAAAAGAAGCAACCTTTTGGAAAAAATATCAAAAGTTGTAATGCAATGACTGATAACGGCCTCATTCACCGTTGAAGCCTCAACACCGGGTGCAGGAATAGCCTTTAGCCACCGAATGAAATGATTTATACAACTGATAAGACAGAAAACAGGACATGGACCCGGATATCTGAGATGCGAAAATTGTTAGCATTTCCTAAAGACAGGACTGCAAATAGTCGTCTGCAAATGAAGAACACACCGAAATTCAGCATCTGCAAATATGCACGGAACGAACGTCCGAGGGCCGATGTCAAACAAGAGGAATCAGGTGCTGATAAAGACAGTTAGGGAGTGTTTAGAACCTGAAGGAACACTTCGGGATTGTGAAACCAACATTTTGGTGCTTGGAAAGGGAAAACACGCAATTGAGCGCTTGTGTGAGATGGGATACCTATTCAACTCCGAGTTTTGCGGTCGATAAGGGCGCGTGTAGACATAGGGCTCCCATTAAGACTGGACACATGGATCTTCGGGCCAAAGAATTAAAACGTGCCAACAGTGGCACAAAAGCTGAAAGGATACCAGCAAATAGCAGCTCTATTAGAAGAATATGGACTAGAGCGCTGATATTGCAGACTAGATGACCACAGGTGGAATACGATGACGTGGCACACTCAGATAAAGTGGATAATGCAGTATTTTGTTGTTTGGTAAAAAGAATTAACGAATTGATGGAATGATCGCTTTAAATGCTTTCATAGGGATAAATGTGGCAAAATTCATCCTATTATGAATTAATTCTCAACGGGCGTTACTCATTCATTCATGAAAGCAAGGGATCCGAGGTATGCCAATCGTAGTTTAATTTCCAGCCGTTGTTCTGTGTGCGCTTATCATCTGCTCATTCGAAAACGCAGGAAAATCGCTACTTAGCACTTCGCTTAACCCGTGTAACAGTTAGAAGGTTATCTGAGCACAAATACGTTTATTAATATACTTAAAATATTCAACGATTTAAATGAATTTTAGTCAACTACTCTCAGACCATTGTCGTAATGATCAAACCGAACTCGTATTTTCCAGTTAAAATAACATATATTCAATTAACAAGGAAGCACATGGCCCAATTACACAAAAGATAAATTTTGGAACAGAAAAAGTGATGTTACTGCAAAATAGTGGTGCATTGGGAGATCAAGCCGGATTGCGCGTTGCTGGAATACGTACACTTGTTATCATAAGTGCTGCCACGGTAATACTTCATAAGGACAACTTAAGTCTCTACTAGAATCGTTTTGTGTGTGTTCCGTCATGGCACAATGTGGCCTGGCACCACCAAAGCAAAACTCGGCTTTAATCACCGAAATTCGATTCGTTCATTTTGACGATTGCACATCGTATGGCTATCTGGTATGATGTTTTTAGCTTCGTTTTTCTAGTCATCAGTTCTCAACTGCGCTTTAACTGAATTAAATGCTATTTATACCAGGAAACTTCGCCAGCGCGTTCTTATTTGCCCGCTTTTTGTAATAAACGCATCGACATATCTAACGGAAGTGTAGAAATAAGAAAATGTAAGTAAGGAGTATGCCCTTCGAGTCTGATTCTGTACAAGAGTAAATGATGACCTCTTAAACTAGCGTCGCAAGGTTGTTTTATTTGGAATGTGAATCAAGTAGGATGTCAATCTCAGAAAAATCGATCGGTTTTAGCTCTCCTTTTTCTTATATAACCAGAATAAGTTTTCCGGAAGTATCATAACCACATTGCGCTCTATATATATCATATTACATATAATACTGTTGTTTGTTGACCCTTATTGAAGTATTAATATGTCTTACCTTTCCTTAAAGAATTGACATTTCCGAATAACAACAATGAAGCTTGGTTTACTGGAACTTTTCACAAGAAAAACAACGTTAGAAATAACATCAAATGGTCGACCTCAAAATATGACTATATTTCAGTTTCCGTTGATTGGATGCAGTCAGGTAAGCCTCGTTCTATTGCAACTGGTGGTAACTGTTATTATTATTTACCAGGTTTAAGACAGCTGTGCTTAGAAACCGTTCAGAATTTAATGATGTCATGGACAGACAATATGGGTTGTCGTGAATGCATAAGAACGAATGTTTTTTCTTCTCCTAAAATGTGTGTTCAAAAAAGGAATTTGAATGTATAATATCCACTTATGACAAACACAATTTAACCGTTCAATTCCGGGCAGTCACAGTTGAACATTCGGTTTCCGCTATTCCTTTTTGCTATTAATTTTGCAAAAGAACGAAGAAACAGAAATTCTTATGTTCTGTGCCCACGATTTATTTAGATTAACTGTGCATGCAAGCGAAATATTTTTAACTTTTTTTATGAACGTGGAGTAGAAAGGTATTTGCCCTAGACTCATACCTATATCTTCAGGAAAACAAAATATTTGCAAATAGGCTCACCTGGGGTAACCAAAATGGTCATGCATAAGTTTGATTTTTTATCTTCAAACTTACAGAAAGTAGTGACCGAAAAGATGGTGGAGATTCAATCTGATTCAGGCAAAAGATTGTAACGAACTGCGTTGTTTCACATTTTAGGCAATGCACCTGAGGACGTCATTTGCTCAAGTTAGTAAACATACACTTTTGGATTTAATCAGACGTTTTTTTGAAATTTTCCTTAGAATTTATAAACTGAATTTGTTTGCGAAATTATGAAGCAGACGTTTGCACAGGATAGCATAACACAAACCGCAAATGCATGTAAAAGGGCACCTTATTAATTAATTCGGGTCACTGTAAGAAATACATCAATATTTAATCAGTTGCCTTTTACTGCTTAATATGCTTCTAATATTCTCTGCTCTTATCAGGTTATTGTGTACGTGTACGGCCCTAAATAAGGTAACAGCGGAGTGTGTGAAATTAGGCATCCGTAAATTCTGATCATTTTTAGGAGCCTGTTGGGCATATTCAATGGACGGAATAAGGACTAAATAAAATGAATGGCATGGTGTCTTACATTGGTTTTAGACGATTCACAGACCATATTTAAAATCAGAAGGTGTGCTCAAATTCCAGCGAGACCGCCCTTATTTACCAAAGGAGGTCGAATTAACAGTTAAACGTGCCAGCAAGGATATTGATTAATTATTTTCAGGGAAATCGAATAATCAAATGCAGCAAGATGAAATAATGGAAGCAAGAAATAAAAGTAATCTTTACTGACACTGCGTTCAAACACGGTGTCTTGCTGCCTTATGTTGTGAAATTGCCTGAAACCTTTATCAACATACATGTGCATACCAATTTGCCATTCATCAGTCACTTATTACGCTTACCCGCATTGATTTAAGAAGGGTGTTTTGATTCAAGTAATTTAGATCAGCGATTCCATATTCAATTATGATATGTCTTATCGAATTACCGCAAAATATGTGTAACACCAATTACAGGAAATTCCAAGTTTTACACAAGTAAAATATTTGATTCAGATCTTTACGTATTACACTGCTAATTTGGAGGTAAACTGAGATCTTCAGCAAAGTATGTGCAGATATATTCGAACAACTGTGTCAATTGTCAGTTGTTGCCCAACTATGGAAAATTCACAATTAATGAGAATGTTGTTGATATCTTCGTGATGGTCGAACCTGCAAAAGTTAAACGCAATAGTTTTATGAATCTTATGCGTTTATTCATATTTAACTTCTTTACAATAATAATGAATTGCTTTATTATAATTTCCATTGAATATATTTCCAGGATAAGCCGAAATTTCTCAATTTGTAGAAATATTATTTTGAAAATTTATATATATAATAGAAAGGTCATTTTGTTTGGCTTTGAGGAACCTCTGTTGTCCAAACTGGGCATTAACAACGCTTCCTGTTTGTCTTCTAAGCGTGTTTAATTAACGACGGATAATGGTACGGATTCATTAGTTCGTTGGGGAAAGAAATAGAATAGATGGTTTAATTTCCAGGTCTGAATCACAAATGTGTAGATTAAATGGACCGTCACACTTTAAACCTGTTTTGGGCCAAAGTGTGTAATGACCTCAGGTTTTGCGCCTTATAGACAAAGCACATGACGGGAAACTTACTGCAAGTACGTTAGCATAAGTTTTTGATACACTGGTACTATTTACGAAGTTTCTGTCTGAGTTCAGTAGCTGTCTTTGTCATACGAAATTATGACGCACTCATTCGCCGTGGAATGCGTATGTTGAACCTGAATCGCATGTTTTGAGGTACATGCTTACTTATATGTCTTTTGTAACGAGCTGAGAAATATTCAGACATTTCTTGCTTCTGCAAAATGTTATTCTGATATTCACAGCTCTTCTCAGGTATCTGTGCAGATGTGCCTCCGTTAACAGGCTTACCGTGAAGTGTGTAAACTTCAGCAACCTTGAATTCTAATCATTTTGAGATGCTTATCAGGCATGATCAACGGTTTAAATGAGGAATATTTAAATGGTTGATAAGGTATCTAACATTGCTGTCGGATGATTCACATACCATAGTCAAAATCAGAAGGTGTGCTCGAATTCCAGCGAGACCACAGTTATTCCGCTTACCAAGGTTTATTTAAGTAGGGTGTTTCATTCAAGTTATTTTGATCAGTGATTTCATATTCAGTTATGATATGTCTTATCGAATGACCACAATATATGGGTAATACCTATTGAAGGAAATTCCAAGTTTTACACAAGTAAAATATTCGATTGAGATCTTTACGTATTACACTGCTAATTCGGAGGTCAACTGAGATCTTCAGCACAGTATGTGCAGATATATTCGAACAACTGTGTCAATTGTCGTTTGTTGCCTAACTATGCACAATTCACAATTTATGAGAATGTTGTTTTTATTTACGTGATAAACGAACAAGCAAACGCTTAACGCAATAACTTAAGGAATTTTAAATGTTTATTTCTATTTGACTTCTTTAAAATAATAATGAATTCTTTACTTTTAGTTGACATTGAATATAATTTCAGCATAATTTAAAATAACTGTTTTTTTCCTGAAGGCACGTTCATAATTGGAAATAATAAATATTTAAAATAAGGGTCGTTTTGCTGGTCTTTGAATAAACTTATGGTCATTTAACTGACCAATTAGGAAATTTGTCTTCGTCCTCATTCTTGTTAGAGTAACGGAAAAGATGACTTTGTAGTAGTGAATATTATTTCAGCTGTTAAGAAATTTAATAGAATGGAAAGCATTTCCTGACTCAAATATATGTAAAGTTAGTGGTTTCAGCAAATTTATAGCATTTTTGCGGTCAAGATTAGAACTTATCTCTGCTTTTTCACATTAAAGATAATGGCACTTAAAATTCTGGATGATGTAAGTCATTAGTAAATTTGTCATTTTTACAAAAGAATTTTTCCTGAGCCATTTTTTGAGAAGCAACTGTATTTATGATATGTTTTTTCATGAAACCTTTCACAAATTAATTTCGTTTTTATTTGGGGGAGTAAAGTTTTACAAATGCCCATTAGTTAGAGTAAATTATTTTAACATCGCTGTTTTTTATGGCACCGCCTCATTGAATTATCCTTGTTCCGTGTTTTAAGTGTGACACTTGTAATCTTCATGTTAACTTCTTCTCACTTCATATTACTTAGTGCAGTGATTTAACAGTCTTCGCTTGTGATGACCTTTATTTTATAAAATGCAAACACATTAATTAACCGAAATTTGTTGCGAAAAGTTTAATTAAAAGATTCAAAAGATGACTTGGCGAGCATACGCACCGTTTTCAATAACTTCTCTTCAGGCCAGTACAGTAATAGAGAAACATTGGGACGTAGTATAAATTTAAAACATGAAAACGATAATGTTTTCCATTTGAATTGGTTATGTGAGAATTCTGAATAGGGTAAGGATGATGTGAAACAGTTTGTTAGGTGACAGTGAGTGTTAAGTAGAGCCGTTCCAGGGGAAGGGTGAGGACAGAGATGGCACGGGAGAATGCATGTAGTTAAGCAGCCGTTGGCAAAGCTAAGTGCGGAGCTTGTACGAGGTTCTTTTGTGCGCACAAGACCGGCGTCTTCAACCAAATGGCAGTTGCTTCTGCTGCTGCTAGCAGACATTGACCCAGTGGCTTAGGTCGTTTGGTGGAACCTTATAAATTGCACGGAAAAATTTGCTGGGGTCCACACTATGCAAGGTGTCAACAAGATGTGCAAAGATGGCGCTGTTTATGCTCTTGACTTCCCCTTTGCTCAGCCATGCTGGGAGGTGTTCTCATATTCTTTTGGATAGACACTGACTAGTCTTACCAATATAACCTGCTCCACAGGGGCAAGTAAATGAGTAAATGCACATACAGGTAGTCAGAGCTGGCAACCTAACAGGATATAAGTGACTTCTTTCACTTGCACTTATCTGCTGACAATAAAAGAGGCGTATGTTAATAACAGTTTCGACCGCTCCGTTTTTAGTGCACTGACGACTGCTTTTTCCTTTTTAGTGGCACTCATGCAGCTGCTCCTATTAGGACTTAACAGAAGCGAAGAAAAATTTATACTTTTTTTGACTCTATTATCACTATTTTCCTGAACTCTATTCTGGACCGCTTCTTGTCTTTTACCCAACATTTCTGTTGCTATTGTCCTAATATGCTAACTGAAATCTCTTAGAATAGTTTTAAAATATAATATTCCTATGTATAGTGTTTTGACTGATTTCTGCATCTTAGAGCAACCACTCTTAGCAGCTAAATGAGAGGCTAAACGCATATTTTGATGTATAAAAATGTGTCCTCTGATCTGCATAGTGACTTCTCACATTTTACTCAGTGATGTTTAGAACAGAAGGACAGATTCAAATGCATGGGTATCTTAGGTATTCCATTTCATATAAAGATAGGCCGAATTTAAATGCATAAAGCCCCAGTAAGGATAAGGACACTTCAACTTTAAAGAACCTCGGAGAGCATAGCACACTTTTGGATACACCAACAATAAACAAGAAAACAGATAATTCTTCTCATGTTAGATCTATTAAGTGTTGGTTGACTCTATAAAACGGACAATTATCTGATTGGTTAAAAGCACGATTGAATTCTCTAAGTTCTGAAAACATTCCTTCATAAGAGGGAAGAGTAAATTAATCAAGAGACCTGGAGAGTAAATTTTGAGTGATTAAATTGGTTAAAGTGTGTTTTGGGGCAACGATTATTTATATTTGTTTTTCCCCGCTGGATGTATGACGGGGGGGAGCAGAGGCGATAAATGTCTGGTGTAACCATTGTTTAAATGTCAAGCGCAGATGGCATATGTGATTGTAGCGAGGAGCTTGATGCCGTAATGCAATCAATACCTGGAGTCTAGTGGATAAACTGAGAGCCTTATTTGGCATTCAACAAGTTGTTCGTATTGATTAAGCATACAAAATTGGAGCTTTGACTCGATTGACCTATCCATTTATCTAACCAGGTAGATATTTTATTGCGACTGCTCTGTTCCAGACACCTAGATATACGGCCAATGCGCTATGCTCCAAAACAAAACGGTGAATGAATAAATGCACATCGAATTTGCCTGCAAAACAGTCGGTCTAGAACGCCTAAGTTTTAGAATTTTGAAGGTATGAATAATAGGCGTTAACTCGCCAAAGGGAAGATACTTGTGATAAATGTCAATAGATATCGTCCCATTATTTCACTTGCAGCGTTTCCTAGAAACGGAAGTGTTATAAGCCTGTATTTATGTTCTGTAATTGATATGGTGGGCCTTGTGGCACGCTACATACTATTCTGATGGTTTAATCCCCAAGTGCATTTCCGAAAGCTTACCTAAATATAAAATTTCTTCGATTCTGCTGTACGTTATTGGCTAAAGTGTAGATAAATCGTTGCCTAGCTAACCCTCAAACAAATGCAAAACCTGTAATTGATGTAGTGAAAAACAGGTGGAAATATACAGTCACATACTACTTCACCGGACATAGCCTTCTTTCTCGTTTTTGAAAATTAACATTAAAATTATAATTCTAAATCATAAACAGAGAAATAAAGTGGAAGGTTTGAAATAAAGTTGATTTTTTTGTAAAATAAATATTCAATTTATATCAATAAGCTTTTGCATTAACAATTTTTACTGTTGATATATTATCCAGTTTAGCAACGTAATCGGCATACATTTTTTTCTCTGTATCCTGCATAGCTTTCCATCATAGTTTTAACATAAGATAAAAACAGCAATCTCAAATCGTCGTAAGTTACCCGTCTCAGCACCTAAGCGTTGCTTGAGGACACCTAGGTATCACCACAATGACGTAAATATGCAACGCATACATAGAGCTTAACAGATGCTTTAAAGCTTTACAGAACTGCAACGAATTTATGAAAAACTTTGCATCTGTTCTAGCTAATTTTGGTAAAATCCTTGATCGTAATATATCTGATATTACCTCTTAGGACTGCAAACATCTCGACTCACTCGTTCGCATAGTCGCCAGTGAGGCTTTTGACAGACCGAAACGAAATCAAAATTTTCTTTTAAAAATTGCTCCCATACGCAGACTCCCAATTGACGTTGCTATGGATTTATGGTACTCTGGTGGTTTCAAATACAACTGCAAAATGTCTGTCAAATTTCCTCCTACCTTAATTAAATTGCATATTCCAATTGAGGGTGACTCAACATTTGTTTCATTTGTCGGAATCTTGCGCCTATGGAGCGATGCTATTTGTCTCTCCTATCAAATATTTAATTGCCTTCTCCGACTACTATTCGAAAGCACCTCTGCTCCAACTTTTACTTCATTTACAGCTAATCCATAAACACCCTCTGGAACACGACCCATCACTTCAATTTCCGTTGCTCCAAGTTCTGCCTAAAGCCCACCTTTAATGTCCACATACCCAGGCTCGGGCACTCAAACCGACAGTTTTCCCATTTAACCAAAATCCTATAGGTCACCCAGTGAAACTTTCTTAGCCAAACCACAGAAATAACGAAAAAAGCGTGTTTCAAATACAAAATCCGCTATCATCTCAATTTAAAAGGTATTTTTTTTAACCTCAACAAACTAGCTCATCCCGTCACCCCATATTATACCCCATATTATGTCACCTAAGTGAGGTCGTCAAAATGACGTTCATCCAACCCAAACCTAAAAGCAAGTTTATGCAGTCCTAACTGATCGCTTGTTCCGTTCACCAACACTAACAATGCCTCTGCAACACGCAAATAACCCTATCTTTATTTACTGCTTCTAGCTTCCCTTCATTCGGTTTTAAAATTCAACAAGCTTATCCCTGTTGATGCTTCAATATCGGAAAGGTATATCTTTTCATTTATTAGATATCCCTCTCAGCCTATTATACTGACGTTCTTTATGCTAATACTTCAGCCGCAGTTGGCAGTTACACGTCAAACAACATAAACTTATATTTTATTGGTTCTTGCCCAGTTGATACTTACTCTTTAAACAAAAATTACACCGAACTTAATTACTCACCTCAAAATTTGTTTTTCTAAATAAAGATAACACTAATTTGTTTACACCAACTACACTAGACGTCATATTGCTATAAATTCACAATCCCTTTATTTTGTTTGCCAAGATTAAATAATTTAATGAGGCAGTTAAAAAATCAACTAATAATTCGTTATCTATCCATCTAAGGATCCCAGAAATTTTCGAATAAGTATCTTACATTTGTTTTATGCGTGACAGACAGTGGAAATCTAGCAAACCGAGTAAGGTAAAATCTGCAGAATCTATTGTTCAATCGTTTTACCGTTGTTCTTCCTTGATAAAAAGGTTATGAATTTCCTTGGTTACCAAAAGAAGATAAAAACTTTGTTCTCGAATAAGCTGACAAGACTGAACATTTTACTGCATTCTTTACAAAACATCTTATGACAGAATCGAAACTGGTTCCTTTTATTCAGCCATACGATATGCAGCCTTTCCAGTTCGACTCAACGATCAAAGTTACGCTCTCAACCTAAGGTGTTTCTTGTTGTTGTTAGTATGCCAAGGCATGTCATTGTGCACCATTTCACACATACAATATATAAAGAGTATTTCTCAAAAAAATAGTTTAAACAAATGCTTAGTTTACGGTACCCCGTGTTGACACCAGTGTGGCCGAACTTGAAAGCATATGATTGTGAAAATGCATCCCATTTTTCTTAGGAAGAGCACCCTTTAGGACAACAACACCTGTGCAGAGCAAGCACTGACGCAGCTCCGTCCCCTTCCATGTATTTTAACCGCTAAAAAACCTTGCACGCAGCGCAAATTACAGTAACAGGTAGGAATTAGGACTACTTTCCCATTAACCATGCTTACGGCTGCATTGGAGAGCCTGTAGAAATTGTATCTTGGGCTCTAAGCCACATGTTAAGAACTCTATGCATTACAACAAGATAAACTAAATGTAAATGATCTAAAGGAAAAGAACGAATCATGCCAATCTTACAAGTCAACAATGGTAAGGTTCTAATGCGGTAGGGGTCATCAGCGGTGGAAAAGTCATCCTTATCCGCCCTGATACACTCAGACGCGCTATCATAAACAACTTTAATTACATAACACAGAACTGCTCACAGCCGTAATAGGAATTTACATTCTTAGTCTGCTTTAAATAGGCCATGACTTGAGCATCACACATTATAGCAGCTAGAAGAAACTCCAGCGAATTTTAATGACAATAACACGCAGATCGCCTCTGGCCAAAGATAATAACTACTTAGCCAGTGGTCTCCAAAACGACTGTAAATGTGATTGCTTATCTGTGCCAAAATAAATACCTACAACAAAAGCTTCGCTTAAAAGGGACTGCATAATTCTACCTAGGACAGGCAAAAATTATCACCCACTTTTATTGTGTTTAGAGAGTCCATCAATTGCTAAAAAAGTAACCACGTGATTGCCTTTGAAATGCATGGAAGAGATACGACACTGCTCAGCCAGCTGCTATGCAAGTACCATATGAACGTACTCGCTACTCCCCATTGCTGTATCCGTTTGCCAATTGCTTGCCGAACAAAGCCGCGTTCGACAATCTGAGGGCACTTCAGATGTCAACCGCCTCTTGAGAAGACTGGTCAAATGGATAAGGGGTGTGTGCAAGCGTATTACTTACGAACGCCAAGCTTCGCATACGCTCGGCTCCTCTTCACTTGAGACAGGTTCCGCAGATCCCTCGGGCACCGTGTAAGAGTGAATCTTCCAACAAACTGGCCTCATCTTTAAACTGGGAATTTCCGGTGTCACCCGAGGAACTAGATAAAAGGAAATAGCCCACGACAATGATGAAGAGTCGGAAGAGAACATTTTCCTCAAATCTCTGCGATTTGCCTGAGTTTGTTTTGTAACGCCAGATCTAAACGCCTTCTAAAGGTTTTTTTCGATATTTTCCCCTACACGCTTTGAAGGAAAACAAAAAAACAGTTATAATAAATAACAAACAGGAACAGTAGTGTCAGCAGGTATTTCGTGTGAGCACAACAGACTGACAGAACAGGAAATTGCATGGGAGAGAACGCGCGCGAAAGCAATCAATGCCTCTATACCGTCAGCCAATAAGAATGCACGCATTTATTTAGCCAATAGTGACGTACTTATCTATGGAGTGATCAACCAAGCAAAATACAGTGACTATTGAATGAAGAGACTCTAATTTAGAATCATCTTTGCTATTGGGGGTATGGGATCTCGCTTAACAGTAAAAATACTCCTGATCGTTCATTCAAGTTTTTTTTCAGAAGAAAAAAACAGCAGTTCATTGAATGATTAGAATTCGCGACTAGGAAGGGTTGACACAGGTGCACGGTGTGGTCTTTCTCGCTCTAGTGTTATAGATCCGGTATTCCACACCAAATAAATGCGTTTCGGCGAACAGTTGACAGTATTTGACTGGGAAATCGGCCGATTGGCAGAGCCAGCAATATTGCCACAAGCATGAAGACGGGCACAGAGTTCAGAGTCCAGGAATGCCATGAGAACGGAAGAGAGATTCCACTGCGTTGGTACCAGAAAATCATGCGAGGTCTCCTGAATGTAGAAAACTACTGGCAGCTCTCGTGACCAAAGGATAGTTTTGCTGAATTTTGTTAATTCTGGTTAGCTTATTCCAGATTGTTATGGCCATTACTAAAAAAAGTTCATATCTAATTGTGCGTGCCAGGGTAAGAAATACAAAATCATCACGATGACTGGTTCACCGAGAGTGGTAAAGCTGCCTCAGAGTAGTAAATGGATTCAAGGTGCGACTGTTTTAAATTGCAAACAGTAAAAATTAGTCCCTTCTGTTATCTGCGAAGCCACAACGGTTCGAGTTTAGTAAGCTCACAGTGTTTTTGTTAGGACAAATTTCGGTGTTTCAAAGAGAAGACATTTTAAGTAAATTAATACTGAACTGATTCTATCTTTTGGCGTTCAATAACATGCAGAAGGCCAATAGAAATGAGCAGTAATCCAGACTAGGTATTTAAATTTTTTTTGAAAGTTTCTTCTTATATCGATGGTGTTACATTTTCAGAGAATAAAATCAGTGGTTCGGCGTGCTTTTAAGATAATCAGGGCACAGTGCTCTGAGAGATTAAGACAACGTATATATAATATGCACAAATTCTTGTTATTTTCCGCGCAAATTCATGCCATGATTGTCTGTGCTGAGCTGGGGCTGATGGTTGTTGCCAAACACCATAATGGAGCACTTGTGCCATGAAAGGGATAGGCGTCATGTGCAACCCCGCTGAGCGAATGCCTGATGATACTTTTTAAGGAGATTAAGCACAAAGTTATGATTGGCCTGTTCATATCAATAGCCAACTTTTAAATAAGCAGCGTATAAAAAAGAGCATACTATAGTGAACACCATCAGGAATAGCGTTGACAAAAAGGGCTAAATAGGAGCATACAAAGCACGTTACACTAAATAACTCCACTCTTCACATGTGCGGGGATGGAGATAACATCGAAAATGTTAGGTCATTGCGTGCAAACATCCAGATAAGTGGATATTTAGTTCTGAAGCTTGTTACGTATGCCGAAGGAAGCCAATTTCCGCAAGAGGAAATCATGATCAATATGATCAAAAGACTGGGTGGAATCGAAATAAACGGTAGATCATGCAAAACAGCTGTCTCTAGATTGAAGCACATGATAAAAGAAAGAGAGCTGGCAGTTGTCACAACATATATTTTCCAGGAACCCATACTAAGCCGCGTTAACTAGGTTGCTCTCTGTTAGGTGATTTATCATCTTGTCTTTGATCATGATCTCCAAGATCTTCGAGGCTGCTGACAGTGTACTTATCGGCCTAAAGTCGTCAAATTACAGAGCTTAGCCGTGTTTTGGTACAGGCAGAATGTGCGATTCCTCCCATTACATAGGAAGGTTTCGCTTGCAAGAGCAAGATTGAATACCTAACGCAGGGGGTTGAAAAAATATCATTTGCATCAGCCTTTAGAATGCTTTCTGGGACAATAGCTGGCATAAACCGGTTAGATTGACAAAAACTCTCAATGGCTACGGTTATGTCCTGGAGGGTTAAAGTTATGGTTTCGAGGATGGTACCGGTCCAACCAGAATGGTCGGAAATGGAGTGACCGAATGTTCAGTAAAAGTTCTGGACAAGAAAGGATTAAAGCTTTCAGCCGTCAACTTAACGTCAGCTATGGGTTTTCCTAAGGCATCTGAAAGTTTGGGGTGCGGTGTGTTTCTCTGTATTTTTTCTGTTTTGCAAAATTTAACGACGGGTTTTGGGAAACTTTGACCTCATCACGTAGTTGTTTTTCGTCAGACAGCCTCTTAGACTCTTCAAATATTAGTTGGATCAAGGTCACGTTGAAAGTGGCGTTTTGTAGATGAAAACGACATGAGAGTATTTGCAGTCTATGCCAGAATAAAAAAGGGAGGTTGACATCATCCTTAACATTAATTATTTTCTTCCGGGGTACAAAACGAGAAATGAGTGGATATAGAACTTGATATAAATTTTCCCAGCCAAACATCGAAAGTCAGTCCAATTGTGGAAATTAAGGTTTGTCAGTTATTTTCGCGTATTTGCTGATCGGAAATCACGGAAAAATTATATTTTTTGGAAAACCTCCAGTTATAGTGTAGAAAATACTATAGTATGGTCAGAACTTACAACTGGGTCTATAGGAGACGCTAAACATGGCTGACAAACTCTTCAAAAACAAGTTCATTTATGTTCGATCATGGGGGGGGAAATAAACCGCCTGGATCCACATGGCGCAATCTATGGCCTCAAGTAATTTTAAGAATTTTGCAGAACCGGAGGGAGGACACCATTGAACTTCAGGAAGATTGAAGTGACCTGCAATCAAGCAGTACTACAGATTTAAGTTAGCTGCGGTGTGAAATGACTGCGAGAGAAATAGATCCTTATCCTCACTGGCGTTGGCTGGGCGAAAGACGCAAATAACGAAAACAGTGTAGTTTTTGTTAGGAACAACTTGGAGCCAACAGCTCTCTTCTACCATGGTAAAATCTCGGTAGTTTAACCGCAGAAGTGTAAACGGGTGCTTAACATAGATACAGCTTTCTCCACAATGCCGCGCGTCTCGATCATCCCGAATGTAGGCCTTAACTAGAATAGATTTTGGAGCCAGCTACGCAGGGTGTTGCCCATGTCTCTGTAAATTTAACAATGTCTTCGCAGTGGACGAAAACCATAGTCCTGAACAGAAGCATCTTATTGAGTGGGCACGTTTTTTTTGTTTTGGGATGTAACATTTAGGCTGTCAGATTTACTGCATTCGGCCAAAGAAATTTTATTTTCAATTGACTTTTTGTCCGTCTCTTATTTTGAAATGTGCCTTGCCATCGATATTTCCTTTTTTCAGTTTTATTATTAATTTTCTTATTTTCATTCACTTTTTAATACATTATTTTTGCTGAAAAATACTCCAGAATTCAGACTCCATTGAGATGATTTTCTCTGAAGTAGGAGCTATGTCTTCGCTTCGTTTTCCAAGATGCTTCTAATAGGTCTTGGTGTAGGATTTGAACCAGGTGCTCACGCAGCCTTCCCTATTATATATGCCTTGAGAATGTTGATGGACTCGCCGTCCATTAGCAACGTTTATGCATAGAATTGAAGAAGATATATGTCTTGTTTAACTTGCTCCTTTGAATTATTGACGCTGACTCTGGGACCATGTTTTAAACTCTATTCTCTCTTCCAATCCATCAGGCACCCGTTTTCAACTAAGATATTTCCACTCAACGAGTACTTGTATCCAGTTCACTTGGTCCGATAGGTCCAGATGAACCGGGTATTGCGCTGGCTAGAGTCGAATCCGTGAAATCCTTGGGCTTCTTAGATCTTTAGCTATTTGTTTTCGCAAATTCACAAACCTTTTCAACATCGCATTTTGGTGCAGCTCCAGTACCAAAAAGGCACTGGGTTGTAAATTAGATCATTGCTGATGCTGCCTGTGTAAGGTAACGATTGTTCGGAGCAGGGACAAGGTAGCACTCCCTATCAAACGAGCGAAACGTCTTCTGGTTTACTGAGTTCAGCAGACACGCTATTTTTTATCTGACTTTGAGGTATGCTTGAAGAGGTTATACATGCCAAAAAAATTTCCTTTACAAAAGGTTTTGGACGGATATTTGCTTGTTTAACCGGTGTACTTGAAACAGATTTTGTTAAATTATTAATTTCTTGCTTTAGATTAACTTCGTTCTTGCTCCATCCCTAATAGTTTTTCATAAGCTACTAGGTGTTTTGCCCATTTAGCGGGGGATGTCTAATTAACAGGATAGCGATAGTTGCAATTAATTTCTGCTTGTGTATTAATTTGCTGGTCGAAACTCCTGTGGATGTGGCAGAGTGGTAAGATGTTTCGGTAGCCTGAACAAAAACATTTTCTGGAGCACGTTCGAATATAATATTGGTTATTGACTGATCCTGATTAGAAAATAATTTATGAACGTTTACACTCTGCAAGCTTACTGATAAAATATACAATAAAAATTGGTAATGGGGCGCTCACCGATCGGTTACAGGAATCACTAGTCCCGTTGTGCCTTGGGGCTAAATCTCAAGCCCCGCATGCACCCGTAAGGCAGCTAAGTATATGGGCAGAATAACATACCAACAAAGACAAGGGAGACTGGAATGGACATTTCTGGCTTATAAACCGTCATCAGCCAGCCATACCAAAACCCAGGTGCTGCCGCACTCGAGTTTTAAACTTGCGACCTTGTTGGACAGAGGTCCAACGCTTTACCTACTGCGCCACGAGCTCGATGTCTTGCCGGTTTCGATTGGGAATATTGACATTAGTAATGAAGTGCCCACCGATCGGTTACAGGACACTTTAGTCCCGTTGTGCCTTGGGGCTAAATCTCAAGCCCCGCCAGCCGCCGTAAGGCAGCTTAGTATATAGGCAGAATAACATGACCAACAAAGAAAGGGGAAACTGGAATGGCCATTTCTGGCTTAATAGCCGTCATCAGTCAGCCATACCCAAACCCAGGTGCTGCCGTGCCCGAGCTTCAATCTCGTGACCTTGTTGGGCAGAAGTCCAACGCTCTTCCCACAGCGCCCGGAGCTCGTTGGTTTGCCGGTTTTGATCGGGAATATTGACATACGTAATGAAGCGCCCACTGATCGGTTACAGGACTCACTAGTCCAGTTGTGCCTTGGGGCTAAATCTAGGCCCCGCCAGCCGCCGTAAGGCAGCTAAGTATATAGGCAGAATAACATGACCAACAAAGACAAGGGAGACTGGAATGGCCATTTCTGGCTTATTAGCCGTCATCAGTCAGCCATACCCAAACCAGGGTGCTGCCGTGCCCGAGCTTCAATCTCGCGACCTTAATGGTCAGAAGTCCAACGCTCTTCCCACTGCGTCACGAGCTCGTTGGTTTGCTGGTTTTGATCGGGAATCGTGACATTAGTAATGGGGCGCTCACCGATCGGTTACAGGACTCACTTGTCCCGTTGTGCCTTGGGGCCTACTCTCAAGCCCCACCAGCAGCCATAAGGCAGCTAAGTATAATGGCAGAATAACATGACCAACAAAGACAAGGTAGATTGGAATAGCCATTTCTGGCTTATTAGCCGTCATCAGCCAGCCATACCCAAACCCAGGTGCTGCCACGCCCGAGCATCGAACTCACGACATTGTTGGGTAGAAGTCTAAGGCTCTACCAACTGCACCACGAGCTCGTTTCATTGCCAGTTTCTATCGGGAATATTGACATTAGTAATGGGGTGCTCACCGATCGGTTACACGACTCACTCGTCCCGTTGTGCCTTGGGGCTAACTCTCAAGCCCCGCCAGCAGCCGTAAGGCAGCTAAGCATATAGGCAGAAAAACATGACTGACAAAGACAAGGGAGACTGGAATGGCCATTTCTAACTAATTAGCCGTCATCAGCCAGCCATATCCAAACCCAGGTGCTGCCGCGCCTGAGCTTCGAACTCGCGACGTTGTTGGGTAGAAGTCCAACGCTCTACCCACTGCGCCACGAGCTCGTTGTCTAGCCGGTTTCGATCGGGAATATTGACATTGGTAATGGGGCGCTCACTGATCGGTTACAGGACTCACTCGTCCCGTTGTGCCTTGGGGCACTCTCAAGCCCGACCAGCAGCCGTAAGGCAGCTAAGTATAATGGCAGAATAACATGACCAACAAAGACAAGGGAGATTGGAATAGCCATTTCTGGCTTATTAGCCGTCATCAGCCAGCCATACCCAAACCCAGATGCTGCCCGCCCGAGCATCGAACTCGCGACCTTGTTGGGCAGAGGTCCAATGCTCTACCCACTGCGCCACGAGCTCGTTTGTCTTGCCGGTTTCGATCGGGAATATTGACATTAGTAATGGGCGCTCACAGATCGGTTACAGGACTCACTCGTCCCGTTGTGCCTTGGGGCAAACTCTCAAGCCCCGCCAGCAGCCGTAAGGCAGCTAAGCATATAGGTAGAAAAACATGACAGACAAAGACAAGGGAGACTGAAATGGCCATTTCTGGCTTATTAGCCGTCATCAGCCAGCCATACCCAAACCCAGGTGCTGCCGCGCCCGAGCTTCGAACTCGCGACCTTGTTGGGCAGAAGTCCAACGCTCTACCCATTGCACCACGAGCTCGTTGTCTTGCCGGTTTCGATCGGGAATATTGACATTGGTAATGGGGCGCTCACCGATCGGTTACAGGACTCACTCGTCCCGTTGTGCCTTGTGGCTAACTCTCAAGCCCGCCAGCAGCCATAAGGCAGCTAAGTATAATGGCAGAATAACATGACCAACAAAGACAAGGGAGATTGGAATAGCCATTTCTGGCTTATTAGCCGTCATCAGCCAGCCATACCCAAACCCAGGTGCTGCCGCGCCCGAGCATCGAACTCGCGACATTGTTGGGCAGAAGTCTAATGCTCTACCCACTGCGCCACGAGCTCGTTTCATTGCCGGTTTCGATCGGGAATATTGACATTAGTAATGGGGCGCTCACCGATCGGTTACAGGACTCACTCGTCCCGTTGTGCCTTGGGGCTAACTCTCAAGCCCCGCCAGCAGCCGTAAGGCAGCTAAGTATATGAGGCAGAATAAGCATGACCAAAAAGACAAGAAATTGGAAATAGCCATTTCAGAGCGTCAGGCCGTCATCAGCCAGCCATACCCAAACCCAGATGCTACCGCCCGAGCATCGAACTCGCAACCTTGTTGGGCAGAGGTCTAACGCTCTACCCACGGCGCCACGAGCTCTTTGTTTTGCCGGTTCGATCGGGAATATTGACATAAGTAATGAGCGGCTCACTGATCGGTTACAGGACTCACTCGTACCGTTGTGCCTTGGGGCTACCTCTCAAGCCCGCCAGCGTAAAAAGGCAGCTAGATATATGAGCAGAATAACATGACCGAAAACAGAGTAAGTTGGATAGCCGTTTCGCGACTGGAAGTAGGTCGTCGATACATTGTATCCCGAAACCCGGTTTCTTCCCCGGCGTCGGGACGTTTGGATAGAGTCCCGATGCTCACCCGCATACGAGCTAGTTTCATACCGGTTTCGGTCGAGATGATCGGTATTGCTTCGTTTCGGTTACGTATTGCTCACTTCGTTCAAAGTATGGTCCTCAGGTAGCGGCGGCCAATAACCTCCCGTTTTTGCATATTTTCCAGGGGCACGACTAGCCTAAAAATTATACATGACGGACGGCAGAACCTTTGGCAGATGAACCCGAACCTCTGTGGCCCCGGAAATGTTGTATCAGGTTCATAGCCATCTTCACAGATTTGTGAAAACCCTGAGAGTATAACCGATTTGCCACATGCTATCGCCTTTACTCCGGCCATTCGGCAGCCTTCTCACCCCGAGTTGGATCGCATATTGCGATCTTGCCGAATTTAAAAGCAAGCCAAAATTAATAGGAAATTTTTATACTAATTGAGTAGTCATTTTTAACAGTGTTGTTTCTACCAGCGGCCGGAAAACCCTTGTTCAACGGTTTAAAAATTTCTACTGAATTCACTAAGATGTCTATTTCCGCAGAGGATGTCAGCTGACATTATTTCGATGCGAGAACTAGGGAAAGTAGAAATCGACATGCGTATCGAGGATGTTGTTTGCACTGCCGACCAGAGGAGTTTGTTGAACTGCATTCACTGGAAGTTCTGACATTGGCGCTGTTGCTTGGCAATATTTTTCAGCCCATCTCTTTATTATCCATTTGCCGAAAGAAGTAAAGGCTCTTTTAATATGTCCCAGTTGTGGTCTGCGAAAATAACAGGCACATGAGAGTCAACAGAACAGACAAACTGCCTGAAAGATTGACTCAAATTGTGCGTCCCACTTGTCAAGTAAATTGCAGGTCTCAGTTAGAGGGGGCTCCGTTCTGTATGGATTACTTTCCGGATACTAAAGTTCATTGTGTGACAACATGGAAAGCCGCAGATGGCCTCATGGACCTTTGAATTAGCCTATTGCCCAGGCCTGGTCGAATCATACTGCTTTCAAGATTCTTTCCAAGCTTCTTTTTTCATCAAAGTCCGTTAATTATGGCAACGAAAAATTTCAAAATTAACAGAGCTGTCATTCTGTGGTAGGTCAGTGAAGGAGCATCGGCTCTCCATTCATAGGTTGATTTCCAGTGGGTTTTTTTGAGGAGAGAGCGTATTGTGTGGCTACCAGCAAAAATAAGTTTGACTGTTGTTAACCGATTTTGTGTATAAAGAAAACTTTAGAAAGGCTTTAAAAAAAAGAACCGAACCCTAACCATCTACGATGTCATTTGCCTTACAGACTGCCGTAATTGCGCCAAAGCTTACCCATATAACATTTATGTTCCTCTTATTCGCAATGCACTCAAAAAGAAGCAAAATGTTCGTTTTTTGCCTTCTTAAACCTTCAAAACATCAGTCGTGTGTTTTAAATTGCAGCTCTTCCCAGTTTTGTCCTTTGCAGAAGGGCTCCGGATTCATTTCCAAACTGCTGTCATCCTTCGGGCCATCTGAAGGTAACGGTGCAACACAAACGATGACGCCCACGTCTATTTTGGAAAACACTGAAGCCGAAGCTGCAACTAGTCAAAATTGATGACGACCCAACTCAGCAAACAGAGGATACGTCGGCGTGTAATATGTGACCGTATTACATGCAAAGTTAACCATTACTCTACTCATTGAGCTCCTTAGGGTTTGCATTCGTTGCCAGGTCAGTATGGTCAGACACTAGATTTCGTTGACCGTATGAGGACCGAATTATCTGGTCAAATGGCAACCTTCCAGGCGTCAACTATAAGGACGCAACGAAAAAGCCCGCAGAGCCGGACCCATTCTTCCTCCGGTAAAGTATCCGTCAAAAGAGGAGGTCTGGTCAACTATGAATGACATCGCGCATAGTGGTTGGCGTGTCGTAAAGCCAGCTGCACACGCAAGCTGCACACGTCAGGGCAACCAACTACTTGGCAACCCTTCTAGCCCGACAGTTAAGGCTAATCCTAACGAAAACAAAGGATAGGATAAGGAGTAGGTTGGTGCTCTTATTTTCTCGGTTTAGCCCCATCCATAAAACTCCTAATACAATCGGCCCGTATTGCTCGCTGACGTTTCTTTTGATCCGTCAGATGTGTCGCATAGGGCGATCTTACCAACATTAGTGGTTATTATGTGAGTTACACGCCTTAAGTTTTGTTATTTGTACCCGAGCACTGTCTCAGAGAGATAGGAGTTGAGATGCTGAGGGATTGCATCATTTATAGTGTGATGCTGCTGTGCTGCGTATGCCCGATGATTGGACCCCCTAAACGGGCCGCGCGATAAATGCGCTGAACGAAGACGGAGTCAGATCAGTGCACGGCAGGCGTTATTTGGTCGGAGCTCCCAAAACGAACGCCTAACATGGAGGGAGGGACTAGGTGCCACGCGTGGGTGAAGGCTCATGCTGCACCAGATACTTTTGCCCTTTATGGCATCTGGGATCTGATTCAGACGTGGTGGCACGGTCAAGAGCATCTCCAGCCGCGCCAGCCATGTTCGCCTGACCCCGCCTCCGGTTTTCTTGACTCTATCCTGACACCGGGCACAGACGGGTAAGGGAAGAGAGGGAGAGAGAGAATGCGGTAGATGCAGTGCAAGTCTACTATCACTGAAAACTAATTCACGCACAAGTTATCGTCCCTGTAGCAACTTGGTGTGGAGCACGCGGTGTAACTCGTCGGACAACGATGCGAACGCGAACTTCTTCTTCACGTCAATTGAGCCCATTCCTCACTATGGTTAATCTGAGTTGCTTGAATCTTTCCCGGTGCGCTAGGGCTAATATCTTGGAAGGTTACCAACGGACATGATAACTCGGTCCCTATCAGAACTGGCAGGTTAAAGTGGTCCCCTTTAAGCGTGAAATTGATGTCTTTGCCACGTCTTCACCGTAGTCTTTTACATGCAGTGGTTATCAGCTCTTTTTTAGACGGAATGTGTAGCATTGTTCGTCACCAAGCTGGCACTCCTTTTCGGCCACCTTGACATTGACAGTCTGGTGGCTGTGAGGAAAGAGAATGTGGTAGATGCGTTGTTAGTATCCCTCGCCATAAAATACGTCAGCTGGCAACCTTCGAAGCTGTTGGCCTTAGCGCATCGGGATAGATTCAAGCCCCTCAAATTAACTATAGTGAGGAAAGTGTTGAATTGCCGTAAAGAACACGTTCGCCCTATCGGACTCACGTCTTGTTCACTCTATGGTGCCGCAGCAGATATTTGAACTGTTCAACTGACAGATAATGGAATTGGTCACGATGACTGACTTAACGTTCACGCCTACGTATAAGGCGTGTCATTACACGCAGGTATGGCAGCGGTTATCGGCTCATGTGGACTGTGTGCAACCCACTGAACGCGTGCTGTGTGACAGCATGACTGGAGCTTCATTTCAGTAGATCTTCAGCGCAACCTGTTATGGAACGAAGTCATTGAAAATTCAGTCTTATCAATTGTACTACCCCGGAGTAGACGATATGGGCCGATATCCGCCTAATACAAGTATTGACTTGCAAGTGGCACCCTCATTTCCAAAGTTCTCGTTCAGTTCCAATCAGTCGCGTTACTACACGAAATATGGGTGATTATAGGTTTCCCTAGAGGTCTGTTCTAGAACAAGTACAGCCAGTCGCCTAGCGACAAGCAATTTTGGTTTGACAAGTGTTCCGGACAAAAAGGATAAGCTGTAGCGATCCTTTCTAGTTTATCTTCCGTCCCAGGCTCTGACTAACTCGAAACTGGAAACCGGCGTCACTGAGTCGTTGATTACAGTTGACCTCGGCCTATTTGCTGTTTAGCATTCACGCATTCAATTAGTCGCGGATTTTTTCGTATCTTAATTATTTGCTAATTATTTTCCATTTATTTTAGTGACTAAATACAGTCGATTGCCTAAATCATGAAATGTCGAGATCAAAATTTGAAGTGGTAGTAAGGCACATATTTGATGGTGTTATTTTTGTTTGTTGAATTGAATTGATGCACAGAAAGCTGTTTGCAAACGATCAGTTCACTTCAAACCTGCTTATTTAAAGGAAAAATGGCCAAGAAGGGTCAAATTCGACATTTCTTGCTATCGAATAATTTTCCTACGCTATTGAAAGCTACGAATCAAAGCATGTTGCTTTGTGCGCTGTATTATAATCGCACATTTACACTGCTTGTAATCTGGAAGACTAAACGACCATTTTCAAACGAAATTCTATATTGTTTTATACACCGTTTTTTACATGAATACGCCACCTGTACACTTAAAATGTCAGGTAAAGTAGCTTACCCATTTTTTGCGTTTTCGGAATTTGGTTCTATTCTAAAACGCATAGTATTTCTTAACAACGAAATATTTATTTTTAAACCAAAAGTTGCCTTCCTTTGGGGGACGAAGGATGGGGTGATTTCGAGTAACGAACCTTGCCTTGTGAAATTAATTAGGGTTGATACTGTATATTTGTTATGATAACAAAATTCATGAATAATTTCCAAATATTATCAGTAAATGTGCATGTCTGAATATAAGGGTAACTTATTAGTTTTCATACTGGTGGGTGTAACGATTGAAGGTGTTTTCACGTGTAGGTGTAAGCCATCTATTTTGAGGGTAATTTTGTGAGATGACTTTGGAAAAATATTAGTGTCTTGGGACTATAATTTAAGGTATACTTGGTGTTTGAACATTATTGTAGAAAATTTTAAGCGTTTTAAAGGGGAAGCGAGCACTCATGGGTTTTGGCTATTCGCAGTTAGATGGAGTCCCTAACCCTATGAATACCGGTGTCCACTGTATTTCAATTTCAACGCTCTATTCACTTCGGTTTTCTGGCGCAGGCTCGATTATCTGCGATTCGAACTGTGTGGTCACGTGAGACCGGTACTCACCGATCCATCCTGGCTGGATTTCAAACACCAGCGCTTTCGTGGGTAACGATTACGTAGATGTATGTATACCTTTATATGTACCCTTCCTGGAATCCTACACAGGGCCACCTTTGGAACTTTGGCAAGACCCTCCTATTCCCGCGTCCTGTTGGAAACATCTTCTAAAGTTTTTCCTATTGACCTCTGCATGATTTCATTAGCTTCGTGTTGATCCTCTTGAATACTCCTTATACGCTCGCAAGATGACTAGACCCGTACGAAAATAGTAACTTCGTTGTATCTTAGTTTTTCCAACCTGCCTCTTTGAAGTTACATACGACTGGTGTTCATTGCTGTAAGATTGCTGTATACCCGAGTAGATGGCTTTCAGCTGGCCTTAGTATTCCAGGCTAGAGTTTTTGTAGGCGATCTTATAGCAAAGGGCTAATCATGGAACCTGGGTCGAACCGGTCATTCCACACTTCCTAGGCTTACTTTGATTTGCATGTTGACATTTGTCTTCACATCAAGTGTACATCGTCAGTTCACTCAATTCTGAAACCTATCGGGGCCTCTGAACATTAATCTGCATGTGCTTATTCTAATCCACCGCATTTATTCCACAGTCTGGGTAGCCAAGTGTTTTTTTTGAAAGGTTGCGGTCCAAGTCAATTCAAACTGAAACAGCCGTTTCCGGCTTACTTTGAGTCAACAGCCAGCCAGTCATATCCTAGTTTGATCGTTGTGTTCGAGGATGTCCACCGATGTTCTGCATGGACGGCGACTTGCGCTGCATCTACTCCACTCTCTTTTCCACTCCCCTACCTAGACCCGGTGTCAAGACAGAATCAAGAAGACCGTAGATGGGAGTTGACGGACTGGACAAACACCCGGTACACCTGCATCTTTTGATGATAAAAATACAGTGACTGGGCCATAATCAGCCGTCAGTTGCGAAAACCGTACAAGTAGCAGCAATTCGGACGGCGATTTTACAGCACTATTTGTTCGCGTTTGATGCCATCAGTCGTCAATCCCTGTGGTGGATAATGGAGGTAAACGGTATGCTGGAAGAGTATCATCTCCACTATCAAGGCCTTCTATCGCTCCATCACCGCGCGAGTTATAATCCACAACAAGCTGTCCTGGCATTTCGATATTTGATCTACGCTGTATTCTTTCACCCATCCTCTTCCACCACGCCATTGACTGGATTCTAGGAAGGATCGCACAGGATTTTGACTATGTGGAATTTGTACACGGACGAAGGCTGACTGGTCTCGACAACGCTGACGACATCGCTCTGCAGGTCTCCAGCTTTGTTTATTTACGGACTATGGTATCGCTTAATCAGCCGATTTATCCATAACATGTGGAAATAGTGAAGTGTTTTCGAGCTGCATCCCTCACTAGGAGATAGTATCCCTCGGTATTGATGACTATTTGCTCGAATAAATACAGTTCGAGTACCATGAGGTCAGCCTGCTGTCAAATTAACAGAGTAAGGACGACATGGGATCGCAAAACGATGTTGTTTGCGGAATTTCCGCAATTTTTAGTATATGTGGATTTGAGGCGACGTCTCCATTGCCACAAAGATTTGCACGCATGGGGCTTCGGTCAATTCAATCCAGTTGTACTGTTTTGAGTACCCAGTGTACACGTAGATGAGGGAAGACTGGATTGTTTGATTATCTATGCATGAGAACTGTCCGATTGAAGTACGCTGACTCGTTTTCGGATAAGACAGTCCGCACTTGCTTCAAAAACATAGTGGATATATCTGCAACTATCCAATAAAGTCGCTTAAGCACGTTTTTTACTGTCCAAGTCATAATTTCCACATTGCTTTCCTCAATCTGGTGCCGGTCTCTACATGGAGGCGTCGAAGAGAGCAATTTAAAACCTGGTTTGACACCGTTTGCGCGGGATGTTACTTGAGCTTCCTCTTTTCTGCCCCGATCGCCTGAGGATGACATCGTTGACGGTGAGGTGCTGGAAGGGCTCACGCCAGTGCACTACCATAGTTGAGTTCAGGTCGCCATTAACACCACGAACAGTCGTCCAGCATAGGCAGGTCCGAACAGCACTTTGGTGAATGAGTTGGTAGTTTTATCTGTAGCGGACGCTCGAGGCCTACTCGCCACGACTGTATTCATGGCACGTTCCCAGGGTTTGGCGAATTAATAATTGTTTTAAGAATTTGGGTGTCGATGTGGGCAGCCGTAGGTTTCTTTTACTTATCCAGTTACTGCGGTGACTATGGATAAAACTTGGAGGTAGTCAGCTATCCTTCATACTGAGGACCTCAGATATGACCGTTTGATCATACCCTCTTCGTCGACGCAAACCAGAGAACAAGGGCAGTTGTTGATATCCAGAACCTCGGTTGTTTGGGGTTGTTGTATTTTTGTCCTAAGTTCCTCTCTAGCCAGGTATTTTAGACGGTGCCGAGGTTAAATTGTGTGCTGGAGGTCGGATCTGCCCATCAACCTTGTTGTCAGGTACCCGGCACATCCATAAATGATGAATAATGGAATAGTCTTCCGCGAAGGTTAACTGCAAAATATAAATTCTACTGGGTCTGCTGAACAATTTTTGCGGATCTGCAGCGATGGTGTCATCGGGGTGCTTACGAATGATGTTTGTAACACAAATTGACTTATAGCATACCACAAATCCGATAATTCCGTCGAACCTCCGTCAAAATTTCACATGCCAGAACTGCCATGTGGTTCGGTTCTTTGTCCAAACCCATAGGACGCAACCTTGGAAATTTGCCTCTACTCAAAATTACAATTAAATTTCATGCATTATGACATTAGCAAAACAGAAAAGCTAGGCCGCCACCATCACTGCGGTTGGCATGAGTCTAACACAGATGGTCTCATTAGAGAGATTAGTTTATTTTAAGAACGATTTTTTCTGTACACCTGAAAAGAAAAGTTTTTTTTGCTGGCATTTAAGCTTTAATATCGGAACTGATCGCTCCAATAAATACAACGCATTTTATGGTTTCAGTGGTTTTGATGAGGTTGCCAGTACCTTCAAATTTTCCTGAACAGAGTCCGATATATTTCATCGCATAATACACAATGACTGAGCCGCATCAAAGGGCCGCGTGGTAGATTCGCTGGACCAACACGGGGACCAAACCATGGTACGGTGGTGGCCGAACATGAGAGCTGCGCAGGCGCAAAATGGGCATATGTAGGTGCAGGCTCCTGACACACCCCGCTATCCCACCCTCTGGGAGATTATTACACTACGCCTGACTCCACCTCCGATCTTCTTGTCTATGTAATCACACCGGGCACAGGCACCGGGCACCATACTGTGGTACATACGCCGTACATCGTTGGATAGCGATAGTCAAAATGCCGTATGCGTGTGGGGGTGTAGGGGTACTATTTATGGGGGGGGCATCACAAAGGTAGCATAAGGTCGCTCGATTTGTCTCGCGCAGGTGGTGAATGCTCCTGGGGCCACCTCTAACTGGTATCCAAATCTCTACTCTGTCTCATCGTAGATGGGCCCTTCACAGCGACCACACCCCATGCAAACGCCACGACCGGCGGACTGAACCAAGTGAGGGTCTCCGGTGTTGTGTGTGTCTCCACTACCGGTGTGTCCGACTCCTGAACGTCCCACCTCCCCCATCTCAAAAAGTCCTATGATGCAAGCGACAGCAACCCCGTAGGTGGCCCACCGAAATCAGGTCACTATGCCACTAAAGCAAATCAGTGACCCATAATGGAGTTTGGTATCCGTCTGGGATGTCAGAGCAGCCCTATTTAGGGAGAGCACTGCTTGCCACCTCGCGGAGGAAGGGACCAGATAAGGTGCCCTAAACCAATGCTGGTATCACGTATTCTGCAGCTGGCCGCGGCTTGCAGATAGCATACTACGTGCTGGTAAAACTCAAACAAAGAACAATATCACCCGTCGCCATCCCCCGCGCCATAACCTCCAGGCTGATCTGGTGAGTTCACTTACACTTGCAGCCTGGAATGTTCGTTCCACAGCCAATCCGAGGAGCGAAATGCCGGAACAGATGACGGTGCTAGTCGCTCGGAAACTGGTGCGCTAAAAAGTGGACATTGCCGCTCTCACTGGGACCCGATTCCGTGAGCAGGATCAGGAGGAGGAGGTGGGCGCCGGCTACACCTTCTTCTGGAGCAGCCGGCAAAAGGCAAAATGACGCAAAATTGGTGTCGCCTTTGACACCCGGAACGACATCGTGGGACGTCTGCGCGGTCTGCCGCAAGGTATCAATGATCACCTGATGAGCCTCCGACTGCCTCTTCAGGAAGACAAGTTCACCACCGCCATCAGCGCCTACGCTCCTCTCCAATAAAGAGCTCTGATGCGGCGAAGGACAAATTCTACGAGCACCTGCACGACCATATGGCGACTCTGCCAACGGTGTGCAAGTTAATTGTCCTTGGTGACCTCAACGCCCGCGTTGAGATGGACCACGCTGCCTGGTAGGGAGTGCTGGGTCCCTACGGTCTCGGTAGCTGTAACGATAACGGCCTCCTTCTTCTGCACACGTGTGCAAAACACCGTTTCCTGCTGACCAACACCTTCTTCCGCCTTCCGACGCGGGAAAAGGCCACGTGGATGCAACCTCGGTCGTGGCGCCGGCAGCTGCTGGGCTATGTTCTTGTCCGGAGGCGAGATCGACTGGACGTGCTATTGACCAAGGCGATTCGCAATGGCGATGGTTGTACGGATCACTGTCTCGTCACCTCTCCGATGGGGCTCCGAAGGCCCCAAGGTAAGCGACCGCAGGTAAATTAAATACTCGTTTGTTAAATTTGCCTGCTCCCGGTTTTGATTTCAGCAATTAAATAAACCAGAAACTGGAGGACCTGCATGCTCCAGATTATATCACCACCGGGGATGCACGATGGTGTCAACTACGAAACATCATCCAGTCAATCACCCTCGAAGTCCTCGGACGAGCATGCCATAAACACCAGGACTGGCTTGACGACAATGACGCCGACATCAGCAACCTACAAGCGGAGAAGTATCGACTACACAAAACCTACATGGACCTTCGGACTAACACCACGACAGCAACCTTCATCAGATGACACTGCCACATACAGCGACGACTGCAGGAGGTGCAGGAAGCACGGATGGACTGAAAAACTGAGGAAACGTAAGGGGATGTGGACCACAATTAAAGGAAAGACTTCTTAAAATCTATCAAAGCCTCTAGGGCAACTGCATCAAGGGAACCGCACCGCTGCTCAGCTCTGACGGCACAACACTACTGACAGAGAAATCCCAAATTCTGAAACGCTGGGCCAAGCACTTCAGAAGTGTCCTTAACTGGTCATCAGCCATATCCGATGCTGCCATTGACCAGCTCCCTCAAGTGGACACGAACAATTACCTAGATATCCCGCCTTCCCTACCAGAAACCATCCGAGTCATCGAAAATATTTTCAGCGGTAAATCATCGGGATCCGAAGCAATCCCACTGGAGATCTACAAGCACGGCGGGCCCCAGCTGATGGCAGAACTCACAACACTCTTTCAGGAGATGTGGCGCCAAGGACAAGTTCCTCAGGATTTCAAAGACACGACCATCGTCCATCTCTACAAACGGAAGGGGAACCGGCAACTCTGTGATTACCAATGAGGCATCTCGTTGCTCAACATCGCCGGGAAGATCTTCGCCCGTATCCTTCTCAATCGTCTTCACCGTCACCTAGAGCAGGGCCTGCTCCCGGAAAGCCAATGTGGCTTCCGCCGACACCGCGGAACAACCGATATTATCTTTGCCGTCCGCCAGCTACAAGAGAAGTGTCAGGAGATGCGAACTCACCTGTACACTACCTTCTTGGATCTAACGAAAAGCCTTTGACACGGTGAATCACGACGAACTGTAAAAAGTCATACAGAAATTTGGCTGCCTTGCGCGGTTCACGCACATGGTGCGTCAGCTTCATGACGGGATGATGGCGCGCGTCACTGACAACGGGACGGTGTCCGCAGCATTCGCAGTGACCAACGGAGTGTAGCAGGGCTGCGTATTCGCCCCCACCCTCTGCAGTCTCATGTTCTCTGCTCTGCTGATGGACGTCTACCGTGATGAGCAGCCTGGGATCCGCATCGCCTAAAGAATTGACGGGCACCTTCTCAACAGTCGGCGTATGCAGGCCCCAATGCGTGTGTCTACGACTACGGTCCATGACTTGCTCCTCGCGGACGACTGCGCCCTTAACACCGTGACGGAGGAGGACATGCGAAGGAGCATGGACCACCTCGCCGCCGGCTGCGCGAATTTTGGATTAAAAATCAGTACAGCCAAAACGGTTGTCATGCACCAGCCGCCACCCAGCGCGGAATACAATGCTCCCCGAATCAATGTCAATGGTGCTCAAATCAAAAATGTGGAAACATCCGCTTATCTAGGAAGTACGATGTCGCGCAACACGAGAATCGATGACGAGGTTGCCCAACGGATCTCCAAATCCAGTCAGGCCTTCGGCCGGCTGCAGGCCTCCATGTGGACTCGCCACGGTATGCACCTGAACACCAAACTGAAGATGTACAAGACCGTCGTCTTGATGACACTCCTTTACTGATCGGAGACCTGGACCGTCTACTCGAACCAAGCCAGGAAGCTGACCACGGTCAGTTGTCTGATGCGGAAGCAGGCGCAGCTGCTGGTGACCTTGTCTACGTGTACTACGTACACGACCTGGCCGCCCAAACACAAGCACCAGGATTTCACACAACAGGGGTTGAACGGCTTACATCTCACATGTGTGAGATAGCCAGAGGTCACGTTAAGAAGGAGCCATCGCAGCCTGACTCTCAGACCACCAGTCAGCCACTCCACACAACACACATTGGACTAACTGCGAGTTCTGAGTGTAATTGTCAGTTGGCAACCTTCCAACCGCGGCGGTTAACGTTACCGCACACGCTTCTCCTCCCCCCACCTGAGCCCAGTCTCAGGACACAGGCAAGAAGACCGGAGATGAGAGAGGTCGCAGGTGGCTGGCGCGGCCGGAGCCGCCCCTGGGCGTACCACCACACCTGGCTCTGATCCCACGGAGTGGGAGTGCAGGCACACACAACACCGGTGACCCTCATATGATTTAGTCCGCCGATCGTGAGGGTTGACTGGGTTTGGCCGCGGGTTAGTACCCAGATTTTTGGAGCCACAGGTGAGAGTTGAGTAACATTTAGCGGCTGCCGTAGGAGCATTCGCAAACTGTAAGAGACAAATGGTGTGACCAAATTCTAGCTGTGTAGTGCTACCCCTAACTAGTACCCCCTAAACCACCTCCACACGCACATGACAGTTCGAACGTCTTAATTCGGCGATGTCCACCATAAGCTCCACAGCATTTTGTTGCAGGAACGGTGACTTGCGCGTTGGTTAGTTTTAAGTGATAGTAGACTTGCGCTGCAGCTACCGCACTCTCTCCTACACCCCCACGTGAGCCCGGTGTCATGACAGAGTCAAACAGACCGGAGATGAGATAGGATGCCGGTTACTGGCCTGGCTGGAGCCGCTCCTGTGCTACAACTATTACAGTGGCTTAAAAATCCAATTATTCGGGAAAACAATACGCAAATACCTAATTACAACAGCGGGCTCTTAACAAAGCTCTTTTTCCAGTGGTCGTGACTTTTTCCTGGCGAGTTCTTCATGCAAATCGCTACTCCGCTTCTATTTACCACCCAATCCGCCACATTCATAGTTGTGTATGAGTGGTATACCAGCGTGTATAGACACACTACAGTGAACTGGAAGACAAATTTGCTGAATTAAAATATCATCGATGGATGCCTAGAGCGAATGGCTACCCATGAAACTTCGTCAACCAACGCCTGCATAAAGGGGACGAGAGAGTAAATCTGACGGGCGCTAAATTCGGGAAAACTCTCTCCTCACAACCCTTGAAGTTGACGTTTCACACAGACCGGAGGCAACCAGAAGGCACCAGATCACAATGTCGAAGTACCCACTACCATGACAAGATCCTCGGAGCCAGACAGTATGCCCGCTGAGTTCTGAAAATAACTGACAAAAGTCTCAGATCACTGACGTTCATCATTCATTTTTTATTTGAATAGGAGAAACTGCCAACTGAATGAAAGTCAGCTAGTATCTATCCGGTATACATGGGTAGGTTTGGATCCAGAGGCAATAATTGTCCGTTTATCTAACTTTCATCAGTTTTAAAGGGATAGAAACTTTAATTATGAATGAGATATTGTAATTACTTTAGATAAAACGATTCTTGCCTTACGAGTTTGTTACTCTCATCTGAAGAGTGATCTAGTTTAGGGTTGATGGCCTCTGCATTTTTTTCTGGAAGGTGTTCAATAGCATGGCCCGTAGACGTGTACTTTACCAACTATCTGAAACTGGAATCAGTGACAGGCTTCTGAGTTATATCATATATTTCTTACAGGAAGATCGCAACATGTACGCTTTGGTGACTTGAGCTAAATATTTGAAGAAAAACAAGCTGTTTATCTGTAGAGATAAACACCAATGGAACGTCGGATTTCACACTCATTAGCAAACGAGAAGCCTAGGTCTATATCTACAATACCAAAAGTTATCTCAGAGGTTGGACCTCTAGCTAATGCAAGCCCAGATCCCTCCGGATCAACAGGAATTTCGATTTAACTTGAACCTTCACCCGTTCACAATGTTCCTGGTTCGAGTGAAATCGTGTCAACGCCCCTTCGTTCCCCTCTCTTATTTCCAACTCGACGCTCGCTAGAGATAATTTCAATTTGCACCGAAAAGATCACATTGAAAAACGTGGTGATGGTTGCCTTCTTTATATTAAGTCATCTTTTGAACATTTCCCTTTTCAGCTGAGCATTTAGTCCTTTTCTGGAAATGTATGCTTTGTTTCCGTCATCCTCCCTCACAATAAAAAGTGGTGATTGGCTGTGTCTATAATCCTCTGTGTTATTCTGGCAATGAAAGCGAGCTCTGTGCAATATTTGAAAAGGTTGCAGGGACTCCATTTGATGTCAAAATAATCGTAGGCAATTTTACTCTGCCAGACATTGACTGGCAAACAAATTCCTCTCTGCCAAAACATCAGAAATTGGTCGATACTATTAATTTTTCAAACATGTCCCAACTGGTTAGTTCAGTGACTAGAAATGACAGCATTTTAGATTTAATTTTTACAAATGATTTCCACCTTCTCTTTATGAATTTCCATCGTGATTTATTCACAAATAATCACGCACTAATTCACTGCTTTTTTCCAGTCTCCCTTTCTACGAAGCCTGAAGTAAAATGCAATAACCTCGACTTTGCTAACACAAACCATGAATTAATAAATAATTTCGTAAGCACTCTAGATTGGCAATGCATATTTTCAATCAATGATCCAAAATTTTTCCATTAGCTATTGCAGAGCCGTACAGGAAACAATTCAGGCTTTTATCCTGCTTAAGATTTTTAATTCAAATGCAACCTTTTCTACTGTTCAAAATTTTCTCCAGAACAGACTTAAAAAATTACGAAAACAACTTAAAGATTCATCTAAAAGATCTTTGTCAGTTCATTTAAGGATTGCACAAATATTTGAATAAGCATCGAAAATTAGGCTCGCGAGAGATAAGCGTAGGGAGTCTCAGGCACTAAGTTATACCAATTCATCCAAATCTTTTGCTCAAGTCTTCCATTTTCGGTCATCGGCTAAGGGTCTGAGTGTAACTCTACCTTTACTTGACTGTACTCAAATTTCGTTACAGAGGATTTGGGCAGAGCAGAATTGTTAAATTTATGTTTTCCAACCATTTTACCATTTAAACTAGCCTCACTCCCTCAATTCCTCTGCTTTCAACTTCAAATTCACTTCTAGCAGCCATTGGTTTCTCGCCTTCAAGTATTCAAAAAGAAATAAATCACCTAAAAATGCAAATTCAGTTTGAACTGATAACATTTCAAACTCAGTTAAGAGATTTTCCACCTTTACTAAGCAAATTATTCTCAGTATTTCTCGAAAACGGTTTCTTCCTCGATTATTGGAAAACTTATATTTTAATTCTAGTTTTAAAATCTAGTTCCCGCTCTGACATTCAGAACTATCGCGGAGTTCATAAAACGATCCGCGAGAAAGATATCAATTTCAGAAATCTACCACACATACCGAAAGCTGAGAGATTCAGGAGAAGGAGGGAAGGGTGAAGACGATCAAAAGCCTTAGTGAAATTGAAATAGACTATTTAAAGTGCAGAACGTGGTTAAAGAAAGAGAGCTGACAGGTATCAAAAAACATTGTTTTGAGCAAACCATGCTGGGCCGCATTAAGTAGGTTATTCTCAGTTAGGTAATGCATCATCTTATCTTTGATCAGTCTCCAAGATTTTCGAAGATGCGGACAGTGTGTTGATTAGCCGAAAATCATCAAATGACGTAGATTGGCCTTTTTTCGAGATAGGCAGAATATGTGATTTCTTCCACACACTGGGAGAGGTTTCACTTTCCAGAGCTAGATTAAATATCTTACACAGAATGGACGGGAAAATATGGTTAGAATTCACCTTTATAATACTGACCGGGATGGCATCTGGTCCAGGACTATGAGATTGACGAAAACGTTTAATAGCTACGGTTACGTCTCAGAGGAAAAGAGTCATAGTTTCGAGGATGGCACGGGTCACACCCTAGATGGTTGGAAGGCGAACGGTCGAATGTTCAATGTATGTTCAAGACAGGAAAACTTTAAAACTATCAGCCGTCAACATGTCATCAACTATAGCCTTTCCAAGGGCGTTTCGAAGGATGGGGTGCCGTGTTTTTCTATGGATACTTAGTGTGCGTGAAAAAATGTTTCGTGAAATTTAACAAACGGTTTTCAACAAATGTGATCTCTTCGGCTGGATGCTTTCCTGTAGACAGCCTCGCAGCCTGCTCAAAGATACGTCGAATCAAGGGCAGAATGGCAATTTCGTTTTGCAGATGGAATCGATGAGGGAGTTTACGTAACCTATGGTGAAAAGATCAAGGGAGATAAACCTCATCCGCGACATAAACTATTTTCTTACGGTAAACAAAACGGGAAATAAATGGATCAAAAACTTTGTAGAGCAGACTGGTACTGGTAGTCACATCCTGACATAGAAATAAATCAGACCAGTCGTGGTAATTAAGATGTGTAAATGATTTTGTTTAAAGAGTTGATCTGAGAACAAAGAATAAGCTATATTTTTTGGAAAAGGTTTCATCAGTTTCGAATTATAGTGTAGAAACAACGATGTTGTGGTCTGAACTCCCAAGTGGGCCTAAAGATGACACTGTCACTATTCAACAGATATCGCCTGGATATCGATATGTCGAGATGCGTATATCAACGGGATATCGACTTTGTCCTTTGTTTTGATATATGGCTAGTATCGCAATGTCGAGATACGGTGACATAGGCGAAAAAGGTTCCAGGAATGGTTGCACAACTCCCCAAGCAAAACGAATATATACGGCGTGTCCCAATCCAATTAGTTTACTGCGTCCATCCACCAGATAACTACCGTTTCCCATTCACGTGCAGCTCGTGTAGTCTCATTTTACCAGTCCCCATATAGTTTAAAGGAAATCTTTAACACACATTTGATAGGATCTTTTAAAATATTTTATTATAAAACGTGCCAAATTGTTAAATGTACAAAAAAGTGAACAGGTCTCTTAATAGTTGCGAAGTGGGGCGCGGTGATGCGTTAAATCAAGGGATAGGGGGTTCAAATAATGTGGGATAAGAGTAGAGATGCAGGGTGAGGGATGGCCTTCTAAAAAAAGATAGTGTGATAATGTGAAAATAAATCAACCAACCATTGAATGCAAATTCTGTTGGGTGTCTTTGCACCCTCTTGCCGGTTGCGTCTAGGGATCTTTTAGACGTCGCATGAAGGCAGTCTCCACGTCATATAAATTCACACGGCTGCCTCCACTCCACGTAACGAAGATTTCTGCATAGTTAAAATTAAGGAAGGGATGCAATAAACCACCTATAATTAGTTCGTAGACTTTAAACCCTTATGACCCGTCCTTCCGTTTTTTTTCCCCTGGAAATCAAGTTCCAATACGATGCAATCATCGAAGATCGCATAAAAGATGCGCTTCACGAAGTCATCATTATTTCGGCCTCCTAAGTCGATCTGAAAGTAAATGACGGCTACTAACCAGCTCCTTGCGGAATGATGGTTCCAATAGCCGGAAATTTAGCTGGCGGAAGCCAGCGCGGCTATTAATGGGCCGCGCGACAGGATTAGCAGGCTTTTAAAGGCCCTCCTCCATCGGAGCTGTACTGGCCCCGGCTTGGGCCACCTCAAGGTTTCCTAGTAGGGACATTATATATCGTTGCATGTCCATTATCTGCAGTTGGCAGTTTGTCAGAATTTTAGGTTTGATGAGGATGTCCGGTTGGGTATCATTTTCATCCGCTTGTGAAGATGGCTGTGACGAGTCTACGGCAATGATATTTCGTATAAAATTACGGTCTTACCTGATCGTTCGGGATGCCAGCTTGTGGCCACTTTTTCGCTTGAGTTGTCAGTTAGAACATATTTGCCCGCTTTCTTTTTTTCATTTGATGTAGAATAGACAACCTACCGGTGAAAGGGACGGTGTTTCGTCCAGTCACGCTGTGAAAATTCAGCTGGTAGGTGTGCATTCAGCGACAGAAGACGACGACTCACTTCGTCTACTGCAGAGAAGGACAGCACAGGAGGGTACACTGAACCGCTCGGCTTTTACCTATGATTCCTTACCCACATACCAATCAGCTACTTCACTACACCTAGGTATACTAGGTGAAGGGAATCTAAGGAAAAATTAGATATGAGACCTAATTTACAGGCAGCGAATGGTGAAACTCTTACCCTGTGTTTGCTTTCCACGGGCAGATTGAAGTCATTGTCCTTTCTTTCCCTTTCGCCGTCACTCACAAAAAAACTGTGTGGATGAATACCCCAAGTACGTCACACCGTTCGCATCCATTATATGCGTTGAAATTTTTGATCTGCTTAACGAAAGACCTAGCCGGTGCGCCACATATAACGGCTGTCACGCGTACAGTTTCTGATTGATATAAGTAATCGCACCTAATCCCTGTGTACTACAGAAAGTTATTTTTACAAAAAGCATGAACATCGTGTGGTTTACCTTAACTTCAATAAATAGAAACTGGAAATAGGGTGCCTAAGAAATGACGGATTATCATTGCTAGAATCGGCCAAAATTCAAGTTTGGTCTTTTGAAAAAGGGCATGTCATCGATAGCTATATTAACTGCTTTCAAATTCAAATTCACATCTTAAAACCATGAATGTCTTGCCTTCAAGTATTCAAAAAGAAATAGCTCGCCTAAAAAATTACATTTTGTCGGAACTGATAACATTCCAAATTCACTTATTAAACAGTTAAGAGATTTTACACCTTTACTAAGCAAATTACTCTCAGTATTTCTCGAAAACTGTTTCTTCTCCAATTATTGGAAACTTATATTATAATTCCAGTTTTTAAATCTGGTTCCCGCTCTGACATTCATAACTATCGCCGTGTTCATAAAACGCCCTCTCTTGCTAAACTTTTTGAAAAACTAATTGCAAAACAAATCACGGATTTTTGCATAAGTAATCAAACGCTCAACTGCTCCCAACATGGTTTTTACCGGACCGCTCTTGTGAAACCTTTCATGTGTCTTTTCTAAATCTAATAACCTTTCTTCGTAACGGTCATCTATCTGTGGTAGTTATCTATTTTGATGAAGTGGCTCATAGATGACTTCAAGCTAAACTAGGGGCTATATGATCTCGTAGTCTCCTTACTGACTTTATTAGATCATAAAAACGTTGAATTGGGTCCTCATACTCAAGTGCTACTCCGATTGTGAGTGGTGTCCTTCAATGTGCCATTCTAGGTCCTTTGTTGTTCTTACTTTCCATAAATGATCTTTCATCGATAGTTAAACATTCTCAATCTTATATTTATGCTGATGACCACAAATGCGTGAATTCCTTCTTTAACTCTACGGCCGAACAATGCCTTGAACAAATTCATTTGCACTTGGACGCTCTTTCGGAAGAGAGCTCCACATGGCTTATGGAGTTCTCACATTCTATGTGTCGCTACACGTGTTTTGGGCCTGTAAGTTTGCCGCAACCTATTATTTTTAAAGGTTGCCCTATGACTGAATGTTCTCATGTCAAGGACTTCGGCTTAAGCTATACCAAGAAATTAGATCTTTCGCCTCATGCCGGTAGAATTACGGCCAAAGCTGCTCAGATTTGCGGCCTTATTTCTTATAATTTCTACCTTCCTGAAATTAAATTAAGACTTTATCGTATGTTTTTGCTTCCCATTCTTGAATTTTGCTGTCCTTTCTTCGGTTTATGAAGGAATCTAGCCGTTCAATGATTGAAAATGTACAAAGACATTTCACAAAAGACTCCTGTATCCGACTCATTCAAATATTTCCTACTCAACTAGATGCCAGCTGACGAAGCTGAAATTTATTTGGGTCAGGAGACTGGTAGCAGGCTTTTTGTCTCTTTTTTTCAGCTAAATTATAGCTCAAATCTCCCCAAGTTTTCCATCATTACCCCCGTCAATCTTCCTTATGACCTAAGAAATTTAACACTTATTATGCCTCCTCCTGCATCCTCCTGCATCCTCCACATCTAAACCCTCTATTCGTTGCTTCTAGGTACAGCTTTCCTTGGAATAACTTGCGAATTGAAATTAGGTCGTTAACTAGTCCATCTGCTCTCAAGCGAAGACTGCAAATTTATCTTAACACTGATTCTATATACCTTTATTTTCCTCATCTTTTCACAGCAGCTTTCCCCATGACTCGGAGAAAGGACCATCGGGAATTTGAATTTGAAACTATTTTTTCTCTACCTCGAGTCCCCCATGAGCCATGATGTTTCCTTATATGACCAGTCATCCAAAGGATGAAGTCATTCGGACGTACACAGTCTAAAATGCTCCCGTTTTGTTGGATACTTACCATCATCAAAATTCAATTCTGGATCTAAGATGCTGAGGCCTCAAGTTCACTGACGCCTTTTCGCGAGATTTTGTTTCATGCTCCATAGTGATCAAGAACGAACCATATCGAAATTTCATTATCTCATTCTGAAATGCTACTGCAGTATAAAGCCTGATCCACCCCCATCACTTATTTTCCTAAGCAGTTTTTTTCTCCTACCCTCTATTCGAAAATGGAGGCCTATTGAACTATGCCTCCATTTTAACGGTAGGCATTTTTTTTCATTGCCTTTTTTCTGGTTCACAAATCATTTCAAAAAATTGCTAACTATTGCCCTAACACGACAAATTCCACCTAAATTATAAAATATTTTGTACATTTTATCTGCACACATTGTCATAATTTTATTTTGGTACTAATGTTTGATTCGACTTTGCCTTCCCAGCGCTAGCCAAATATAAATTCTTAATACTAACTTACGCGTAAGATACCCGTGCTGCTGCCATTCCCTGGGGTATAGTGTGTACTTGGTCACCCTCGACATACGGACAGTTACGAAACCTGCTTTACTTTACACGTATCCGCAGCTCGTTGTCATTGTTCATTTTCGAAGCTCATCATTTCATGTCATTTCCTATTTGAAAATTTTACATTTTTACGCTGTTTGGTATTTTCATAGATATCTACTGCTGCAAAGTCCACTGTGTAAGGCTCAAATAGACTGAAAAGGTTGTTTAAGTGGACTGAAGACGACTTTTGGTGCGAACCCGGGGTTCGAGTGATCAAATGTCGGTGAAGATGCTGGTGCCCTCTTTCCACTCTCAAACGCTGACCCCCGACCCCAAGGTTATCGTTACCGCATATTGCGTCGTTGCCCACCGCTCAATATCAGCATCCCCTTGTCCCAACCCTGCAGTTGCCCATGGTTTTGTACTTCCCACCGGTTATCGAACAGACATTACAGATTCCCCCAGTCCATACGGGACATATCTACATGTAACTCTCCCTTCTCATTTTCTATTGCACCCTTTTATAAATTTTTATCCTTCTTATAAGAAGAACCCATTTCCTACCTTTCTGGCGTTCCTTCTAATGACTGGTGCGTTTGAGTGATCGGCATGGTGCTTAGAGGCCCTGTTCTGTACGCGCATCAACTAATAACGACTACATGTGCGTTACTCGCCCGTGTGTGTGTGCCAACGTTGAAGTCTTTGGTCGCTTCAACTGCACTTTAATAACCTTCCCCCTTATTTCAGCTTATACCTAAATGCTAAGATGCCTCATTTCATTTATTCGCTGGGTTAGGACATGCAAATAGTTAATATATCCGGCAGACCTTTGATAGCCTGGCCTATCGTACGCTTACAGTCTTCACGTTTCTCTTAATACTTTTTTTCACTCGCTTTGGGTTTTGAAAAGTGTTATTACTCAATGAAGGATTAACCTTTGAATGGTTAGGAAATTGGTATACAATCATAATATTGCCTCCTGTGCCCATTTTGGTTATGTTTGTTTTCCAACCACGTGTCGAATGCCATCCCTTACCTTGTCTTCCTGTTTTTTTTGCAAGTGCACCAAACTATGAACTATCTCGAGGTAGGCATTATAGGGGTCAATTGCATACAGCTAGGTGCCAAAACTTGAATCTGGCTTTTTAGCGTCTTGAAGTCTGGAACTTCATCCCTCACATTAGTTGGTCTTAGAGCCTCTTTGCCTGGTGTGTTATTCTTTCCTTTATAGTGGGCCCGCATTAGATGCGCGACGAATCCAAATTAACGACGCCCAAGAAAGAACAAGACAGTAGGCAAGGTGAAGAGTTTAAGGATTATTTGAAGCTAGAAGTTGATATTTTATTTGGGGCTTGGTCCTGCGCGGATCCTTTGGTGGGATTAGCTGTCCTGGGATCCTTTGGTGGGGATTGACTGTCCTGGGGAGATCTTCGGGAGGTCCGTAGGAGAAGGAAAGGCGATGGCTGGAGAAGCGTCAGAGAGCGGTCTCCGGTCCAAAGTGATGAGCCTCAATTCTCCTCGGTATTTTTGTCATATTCTCCAGACTATTTGATAGTTTAACATAGAATAGACCAATGGGTATGCGTAAATCATACGTTGTAGATCGAAAAGAACCAATAGGGTTAAGAGTTCAGATTTTATGGACTTCCGGGCTGGCGCTAGTAATCTGGGCTACTAGAGAAAATTGAGAAACTTTGATTCCATCTTTACATTGCCCCCTCCTGCGTAAAGCTTTCGCTGTCCTCAGCGAGCTCAATGTCATTTCGCAAACGCACGGAGTCCCTCCTCCCCACCTGAGCCCGGTGTCAAGACAGAGTCAAGAAGACCGGAGGCGGACAAGGATGCAGGTGGCTTGCACGGCCTGAGCCGCCATTGGGCGTACCACCACACCTGGCTCAGATATCACGAAGTGGGAGTGCCAAAAAGGCCACATTAAGAAGGAGCCATTGCAGCCTGACTCTCAGTCCACCAGTCAACCACTTCAAACAAAACGCACATTGGGCTGATCACGCGGTCCAAGTTATCCCGTCAGTTGGCAACCTTCCAAACCACGGCTTTTAGCGCACCGTGATAGTTTCAAGCGCGTCAGATTGTTTATAGTGAGGAAAATGCGCTGAGCTCTCGACCTCACTCTCTCCCCCACCCCACAATCAGACCACTGTCCGAGCCGGTCAGTTGCCTGATGTGAGAGTGGGCGCATGGGCTGACGGATTGGCGTACACGTCTTCGCACGCCACAGCACGACCTGTCCCCCATAACGCACACACTAGAATTCACTTACTCAGGGGATATGGAGCAGCCATCGCCATCTGACTCCCTCCGCTGGTCAGCCACTCGACACACACAGCACATAGACTGAGCCGACGGCGTGGTCTGGTGGAAGCGTCAGATTGGCAGACTTCCCAGCCACGGTTTCTAGGAAACCGTGATATACTCTGGTAAATGGTGATTGTGAGGGTGTTGTCGATGCATTGGTGTAGGTAGTGTGTGCTGATGTAGCTTAGCCTCCGGTGGTTTATCGGAGGTTGTCGTGGAGGCGCATGTGTCCTAATAGGCCCACGCGGTGTGTAAATGTGCGGGAGCAGTGAGCGCAGTGAAGGTGGGCGCGTCGACTGTATGTCGGAGCCCCAGGCACTGGTTCACCAGCCTCCGTGCAATGGATTCGCAGGTGACCGACCAGGCCGATGCGTGAGTTAAAGTTGCGGGCGCAGTGTGGGCAAGAGACATCGGTAGAGGCTGGGGCGATGTTATTCATGGTAGTGGAGGTGGCAGGGGCGCTAAGAATGGCAGGAGCGGAGGGTGTGCATGGTGTATCGGTGTTTTCGGCATTGTGGTGAATTCCGCTGTCATGGATGCGCATGTGACCGAATAGGCCCATGCGGTGTGTAAATGTGCGGGAGCAGTGAGGTCAGTGAAGGCGCGCGCGTCGACTGTATGTCGGAGCCCCAGGCACTGGTTCACCAGCCTCCGTGCGATGGATTCGCAGGTGACCGACCAGGCCGATGCGTGAGGTGAATGTGCGGTCGCATTGAGTACAGCTTAGGAGAGATTCCCCATCGCTGATGGTGGTGGTGGTGGAGGTAGTGAAGGCGAAGGCGGTGGTGGTGGGGGTAACAGGTGATGAGTAGATGGATGTGGTCTCTATGATGGTGGGAGTAATAGAATTGATGCCAGGAGTGAGGGTGGGTGAGTCAGAAGGAGGGTTGGCGGAATTTGACGTAGAAATCGGAATTGTCGGATTGTTGGTGCATTGCGTCCGAAGATGTCCAACCAGGCCGATTCGCGCGCGGAAGATGCGTTGACAGCGCGGGCATGTTAGCAGGGCCTGGGCACTGGCGGTGTTGGTGCGGGGCGCTGGTGACTTTCGTGCCGCTCTTTTGGCCTTGGCGGCGGCGATCCGGTTGGCCTCATAGATTGCTAAACCAGTCTTCACTTATCTTCTCCATGCCGGTCTATCCTGGGCGCGGTCCTCCCAGGTCGCCGAGTTGATTTGCAGTTGCTTCAGCGATTTCTTCAAAGTGTCCTTGTAGCGTCGTTTTTGACCCCCCTGCCGACGAGAACCCGTAGCGACATCTCCGTAGAAAAGTCGTTTGGGTAGTCGCTCGTCGTCCATTCTTACCAGGTGGCCGCTCCATCGCAGTTACATTTGCCTCAGCATGGCATGGATGCTGAGGATTCCGGTCCGCTCCAGGACTTCCGTGTCCGGTATCCTGTCTTGCCATCTCAGCTTCAGTATTCTGCGGAGGCAGCTGAGATTAAAGTGATTCAGCTTCCAGGCTTGGTTCGAGTAGACGGTCCAGGTTTCCGCTCCGTAAAGGAGTCTCGACAAGATGACGGCCTTGTATATCTTCAGTTTGGTGTTCAGGTGAATACAGTGGCGATTCCACACGGAAACCTGCAACCGGCCGAAGACCTGACTAGCTTTGGAGATCCGTTGGGCAACCTCGTCATTGATTCTCGTGTTGCGCGAAATCGTGCTTCCTAGATAAGCGAAGGTCTCCACGTTTTTGAGTTGAGCACCGTTGACATTGATTCGAGCAGCATTGTATTCCGCGCTGGGTGGCGGCTGGTGCATGACAATCGATTTGGCTGTACTGAATGTTAATCCGAAATCGGCGCAGCCTTCGGCGAAGAGGTCCATGCTCCTTTGCATGTCCTCCTCCGACACGGTGTTAAGGGCGCAGTCGTCCACGAAGAGCAAGTCATGGACTGTAGTCGTAGACACGCGCGTTGGAGCCTGCATACGCCGACTGTTGAGAAGGTGCCCGTCAGTTCTGTTGGCGATGCGGATACCAGGCTGCTCATCACGGTAGGCGTCCATCAGCATAGCCGAGAACATGATACTGAAGAGGGTGGGGCCAGTACGCAGCCCTGCTTCACTCCGTTGGTCACTGCGAATGCTTCGGATACCGTCCCGTTGTCAGTGACGCGCGCCGTCATCCCGTCATGAAGCTGACGCACCATGTGCGTGAACCGCTCAGGACAACCAAATTTCTGCATGAATGTCCACAGTCCGTCACGATTCACCGTGTCAAAGGCTTTCGTTAGATCCAAGAAGGTAGTGTACAGGTGAGTTCGCATCTCCTGACACTTCTCTTGTAGCTGGCTGGCGGTAAAGATCATATCGGTTGTTCCGCGGTGTCGGCGGAAGCCACATTGGTTTTCCGGGAGCAGGCCCTGCTCTAGGTGACCGTTAAGACGATTGAGAAGGATACGGGCGAAGATCTTCCCGGCGATGTTGAGCAACGAGATGCCTCTGTGATTATCACAGAGCTGCCGGTTCCCTTCCGTTTGTAGAGATGGACGATGGGGGTGTCTTTGAAATCCTGAGGAACTTGTCCATGGCGCCACATCTCCTGGAAGAGTGTTGTGAGTTCTGCCATCAGCCGGGGCCCACCGTGCTTGTAGACTTCCAGTGGGATTGCGTCGGATCCCGGTGCTTTACCGCTGGAAATCTGCTGCACGGCCCGGATGGTTTCTGGTAGGGAAGGCGGCAGATCCAGGTCATTGTTCGTGTCCACTTGAGGGAGCCGGTCAATGGCAGCATCGGAGATGGCTCATGAGCAATTAAGGATATTTCTGAAGTGCTCGGCCCAGCGCTTCAGAATTTGCGATTTCTCTGTCAGCAGTGTTGTGCCGTCAGAGCTGAGCAGCGGTGCGGACCCCTTGATACACGGGCCGTAGATGGCCTTGATGGCTTTGAAAAAGTTTTTCATTTAATTGCGGTCCGCATACCCCTGGATTTCCTCAGCCTTTCGGATCATCCAGGCATCCTGTATCTCCCGCAGCCGTTGTTGTACAAGGCGCCGGCATTTGAAAAAGGCTGCTTTGGTGGCATCAGTCCGAAGGTCCATGTAGGCTTTGTGTAGTCCATTCTTCTAAGCGAGTAAGTTGCTGATGTCGGTGTCATTGTCGTCAAACCAGTCCTGGTGTCGACGGTATGCGCGTCCGAGTACATCGAGGGCGGTGGACTGGATGACATTTCGCAGTTGACACCATCTTGGCTTCACGGTAGCGTTATCATCTGGAGCATGCAGGTCCTCCAGTTTCCCGGTTATTTGGTTGCTGAAATCAAAACAGTGAGCAGGCAAATTTACTAAAAGAGTATTTAACTTACATGGCGGCCTCTTACTTTGGGGCCTTTGTCGGGGTTGCAGTCGGAGCCTCATCTGGGAGATGACGAGGCGGTGATCTGTCCAACCATTGGCATCGCGGATTGCCTTGGATACCAGCACGTCCTGCCGTGGGGACCCAGCACTCCCTGCCAGGCAGCATGGTCCGTCCCGACGCGGGCATTGAAGTCACCAAGGACAATTAAATTGTCCTATTTCGGCACAGTCACCAGCAAGGCGTGCAGGTCCTCGTAGAATTTGTCCTTCGCCGCATCAGAGCTCGTCATTGGGGGAGCGTAGGCACTGATGATGGTGGCGAACTGGTCTCCCCGAAGAGGCAGGCGGAGGCTCATCAGGCGATCATTGATACCCTGCGGCAGACAGGGCAGACGTCCCACGATGTCGTTACGGATGGCAAAGGCAACAACAGCGTCGCTTCGCTCTGCCTTTGGCCGGCCGCTCCAGAAGAAAGTGTAGCCGGCCCCCACCTCCTCCAGCTGACTCTGCTCAGAGAATCGGGTCTCGCTGAGAGCAGCAATGTCTACCTTGTAGCGCACAAGTTCCCGAGCGACTAGCGCCGTCCTCCGTTCCGGCCGGTTTCTCCTAGGATTGTCTAAAAGGGAGCGAACATTCCAGGCTGCTAGTGTGAGTGGACTCACCCGAGCAGCTTGGAGAGTATGGCGAGGGGGATGGGGACGGGGGGTATTGTTGTTTGTTTGAGTTTTACGACTTCGTAGTTTGCGATCTGCGAGCCGCGGCCGGCTGCAGAATACATGAGACCAGCATTTTTTTAGGGCACATTTTCTAGCCCCTTCCTCCGCGAGGAGGCAAGCAGTGCTATCCCTAAATAGGGCTGCTCGGACATCCCAGACGGCTGCCCAACTCCACTATGGGTCACGGATTTGTTTTAGTGGGAGAACGACCCGAGTTAGTCTGGGCCGCCTATGGGGTTGCTGTCGCCCCAACCGTAGGACTTTTTGAGAGAAGGGGGATGGGAAGTTCGGGAGTCAGACATACCGGGTGTGGAGGCACACACAACACCGGAGACCCTCACCTGGTTTAGCCCGCCGGTCGTGGCGGTTGCCCGGGGTGTGGCCGCTGGGAAGAACCCAACTTCGAGGAGCCACAGGTGAGAGTTGGGTACCAGTTAGAGGCGGCCACAGGAGCATTCAACACCTATACGAGACAAATGGAGCGACCAAATGCAAGCTGTGTGGTGCTGCCCCTAACTAGTACCCCTACACCCCTACACACACGACAGTTCGACCGTCGTAGTCCGACGATGTCTACCGTATGCTCCATGGGAAAGTGGAGCAGGGACGGTCACTTGCGCGTGATTTAGTTTTAAGTGATAGTAGACTTGCGCTGCAGCTACCCCACTCTCTCCTCCTCCCCCACCTGAGCCCGGTGTCAAGACAGAGTCAAGAAGACCGGAGGCGGGAGAGGACGCAGGTGGCTGGCGCGGCCGGAGCCGCCCTGGGCGTGCAACCACACCTGGTTCGGATCCCACGGAGTGGGAGTGCCATAAAGGCCACATTTAGAAGGAGCCATTGCAACAAAACACACATTGGGCTGACCACGCGGTCCGAGTTATCCCGTCAGTTGGCAACCTTCCAAGCCACGGCTTTTAGCGCACCATGATAGTTTCAAGCGCAACAGATTGTTTATAGTGAGGAAAATACGCTGAGCTCTCGACCTCACTCTCTCCCCCACCCCCACAATCAGACCACTGTCCGAGCCGGTCAGTTGTCTGATGCGGAAGCGGGCGCAGCTACTGGTGACCTTGTCTACGTGAACTACGTACACGACCTGGCCCCCCAAACACAAGCACCAGGATTTCTCACAACAGGGGGTTGAACGGCTTACATCTCACATGTGTGAGATAGCCAGAGGTCACGTTAAGTAGGAGCCATCGCAACCTGACTCTCAGACCACCAGTCAGCCACTCCATACAACACACATTGGACTAACTGCGAGGTCTGAGTGTAATTGTCAGTTGGCAACCTTCCAACCGCGGCACTCAACGTTACCGCACTCTTTTCTCCTCCTTCACCTGAGCCCGGTCTCATGACACAGTCAAGAAGACCGGAGATGGGAGTGGGCACAGGTGGCTGGCGCGGCCGGAGCCGCCCCTGGGCGTGCCACCACACCTGGCTTGGATCCCACGGAGTGGGAGTGCCATAAAGGCCACATTAAGAAGGAGCCATTGCAGCCTGACTCTCAGTCCGCCAGTCAGCCACTTCACACAAAACACACATTGGGCTGACCACGCGGTCCGAGTTATCCCGTCAGTTAGCAACCTTCCAAGCCACGGCTTTTAGCACACCGTGATAGTTTCAAGCGCGTCAGATTGTTTATAGTGAGAAACATGTGCTGAGCTGTCGACCTCACTCTCTCTTCAACCCCCACCATTAGACACTGTCCGAGCCGGTCAGTTGTCTGATGTTGAAGTGGGCGCATTGGCTGACGGATCGGCGTACCCGTCTTCGCGCGCAACAGCACGACCTGGCCCCCATAACGCACACACCAGGATTCACAATCTCAGGGAATATGGAGCAGCCATCGCCGTCTAACTCGCAGTCCACTAGTCAGTCACTCGACACACACAGCACATACACTGAGCTGACGGCGTGGTCTGGTGGAAGCGTCAGATTGGCAGACTTCCCAGCCACGGTTTCTAGGAAACCGTGATATACTCTGGTAAATGGTTATTGTTAGGGTGTTGTCGATGCATTGCTATAGGTAATGTGTGCTGATGTAGCTTAGCCTCCGGTGGTTTACCGCAGGTTGTCGTGGAGGGGCATGTGTCCTAATAGGCCCATGTGGTGTGTAAATGTGCGGGAGCAGTGAGGTCAGTGAAGGCGGGCGCGTCGACTGTATGTCGGAGCCCCAGGCACTGGTTCACCAGCCACAATTGCAATGTTTACTGCTGTCAGCGGTCAGCATTGACAGGACAGTGTAGCAGGAACGCCCTAAGCAATACAGGCGGCCTTGTGCTATAGTTCAGGAGTGGTACACATTCCCGTTTCCTAACCCTAATCCTATCGCTGTCCTTAACTCTAAACCTGACCATAACATTAACCCTAATTCCCCACACGCGTGCCAACCTTCCCCCTCTCGTTCGGATCCCCAATAATGTCTGCTGTGCCCTGGCTTGGCCCCCGTGTCTGTCCAAAGCATCTACCGCGTGCTGGGAGAACCTACCACGAAGGTAACTAACTTGCCAAACAGAAAAGTCTCTTGAGTTGAAAAGCCACCCGATGACAGAGCAGAAAATTTTGTCCGATCCAGCTGCAGAATGTTTTGCTAACTTTTTAGGTTCTATTGAAAACATGGTGAAATTCAAACCTTTCAACCATAATGTGCCTTTTAAGTTGCGTTAGGATTGTGCACTTTGTCAGTGCTTATGCTGATGAATTTATATTATTGGACCCAAATAAGGATCTCATGGTTTAAAACAAATGTCGAAGAATTAGGCCAAATGCACCAATTGGTGTGCGAGATGTTTTACTAGCTTCCTCCCTCTAAACATTCGATTGGGCGCTCGTTTTTAATCACACAATTTATACAGCTGCGTCAGGTGTCGCTTGGCGGATTCGCTTACAGGATTAGAAGAGATGAAAAAGAAACTGTATTTTCAGCGGTCCTATGTCGTTGCCCCCTAAACGGGCCACGTGATAGATGCGTTGGCCCAACACGGGGACCACATCAGGGCACGGCAGGCGTTATTCGGGTTGCGCTCCCATAACAAATGCCGAAGATGTGGGTGTGGTAGCACGCCCAGGAGCGGCTCCGGCCACGCCAGCCACATGCGCCCTCTCCCGCCTCCGGTTTTCTTGACTGTCTTGACACCGGGCTCAGGAAGGGGAGGAGGAGAGAGTGCGGTAGCTGCAGCGCAAGGCTACTATCCCTTAAAACTAAATCACGCGCAAGTCACCGTCCCTTCATTACCCTTCTTTTGAGTATACGGTGGACCTCGTCGAAATCGACGGTCGAACTGTCGCTATGTCGTTGAATTGTGCTTCAGTCAGCGGTGCACCACCTGACACAAAGTTGTATTATACAATTGCTACTGATAATTATATAGTAGGCTAGATTATGTACAACGCATTATCCACAGCATATTTCCGGATATACACATGCCAAACCTCTCGTTTCAGCCACCCGCTGTTGCCAAGCCCGTCGAGAGCACAATTTCGGCGTCTACTATGGGGTTACAAAGGACACATTTAACCGGAAACTCACCTGCTGACACACTATTGTGCGAAATACAAAAGAAGCTGGCTCCCATGGGGTCCTTCCGAAAAAGTGTTTCGGCATCAAACCTCGTAGTTGCCAACACATCGAGTTCCGAAAATTCAATCTTTCAGGACGTACTGGATTCCGAACGTGAGTTTCTTATTTTATTTGCCAACAGTAACAGAAACAGTAGGTGCTCACCGTGCACGTCAGCATCGTTAGTAAACTCGAGGTTGCACGAGTATGTACTCGCTGTATCAACCAGTTAAACAGCGGTTGAACGTTAGCTTAAAATCTTAGTTGTGTGCAGCTGATTTCCATATGCCATCATCGCACCAGTGTACCCTTCCAGCAAAATATTCCGGTTGCTTTTTCTTTTGCCGGTTTTGGTCACAGGCCTTCGATCACGATGCGAAATGTTGGGCCGGAAGCCGGATGTAATCGAGTGGCTGCAGTAAATGCCGTTATTGACGCCACCCCACAAAATTAATTGCAAGATGTATACGGCTCCTTGACACCAAGTGCCCAAAATCGGACTAGGTTCCATGATAATCATCAGTTAGTTTCGTATTAGGCTGCCGGGACGATGGGTTACCCATTAGCCTAGCTACTGGCTACCCGGTGCGTCCACAGGTGGCGGATAGTGGAACGGCCTTCAGCGAAGGCTAGCTGCGAAATAAGCAAACTCTCTGGTCCGACGAATAGGCAGTCGTGGACCAGCAGAGACAGTGCTACCAGGGTGCGACGGCCAGAGGTCTGGTACACCAAAAGCATTAAAAAGCCGCAAAGCCCGATGACGGCACTGTGACATGGCAAGTGTGAACCGCCATTAAATAAGTTCGATCGCCCCCGCTGCCTTGTGGGTAGGCTCTTAAGCCAAAGCGCTAGAGGAGGCAACCTCGAAATAACAATCCGAGGGGCTGTTGGGGACCCGCGCGTACTCACAATCCCCAAGACACCTCATGAAAATATGTCCGAATATAGTACTACGATCCATGCTACGGCGTCCGCGGACACCGACGCGCTCCGAAACCCTAGTCCATTGGTGCGAGCGAAGAGTATGCGAACTGGACTTCTCAATCGGAATCGGACCCTTTGTATTGGATGCTGGAATGTGCGAACGTTCCTGGACCCTGTTACCCAAAGTCTGAGCGCGCGCAGCCTTTATCAGTTCAGTTCAGTTCAGTTTTATTAAGGGAAATAAATGCGAAGCCTTTGAGCTCCCTATTGATGTCAGTGACACTGTAAATTAAAAAAGGCTGACATATAATGGACGTTGGACCAAGGGTTATCTCCCCGACACACTGCAGGGCATCAGACAAACAATTATAAAATAATGTTACTCAAAAATAGTGAGTAGTATGTTATATGACGCGTAAATTGTGGGTGGGAATATGTTTCAGGAAATGTGTTAGGTTCGGATTTCGTGGTGGTACTTATGGCTGTACTGGTCAAACTTCCGGTTTAAAGTGTCAACGAATGGGGACATGAGTATGTCGGCCGGCAGAGCATTCCAGGCCTTAATCACTCTGTTGGAGAAGTAGAACCTTCTTGTGTCGAGTTTTGCACCTGTCACACGTAGCTTAATGGGATGTCCTCGCAACGTAGTGGTAGTGGCCAGCTCAAAGAAGTCGCCAGATGCAAGGCAACAATCCTGAAGCCGCAGCATTCGAAAGGCTTGTATTAAGTCACCGCGTAGCTGTCTATAGTCCAGATGAAACAGATCAAGATTAGACAATCGTGTCTCGTAAGGCAGGCAGCTTTGACCTTGAACAAGCTTGGTTTCACGTCTTTGGACCTTCTGAAGGGTGTTGTGGTCTTTGACAGACCACGGTCTCCAGGCTTGTATGGCAAATTCCAATTTTGGTCGCACGAACATCCCGAAGACCTTAATAAAGCACTCTTTGTCGAACTTTGCAAACGCTCGCTTAATTAGATACAAGCTTGACATGGCAGATTTTGCTACTTTTGAGCAATGGAACGATGACTTCAGTGTGGGCGTGATCCATACTCCTAGATCATTCTGAGCCTCTACCTCTGGTAGTGGTGTGTCGTCCAGATACTAAATTCTCTGGTACAGCGTAGATGTGTGCTGCCTGTCAGAAGTCCGAATACCTCACTCAGGCTCTCTGGAAATAAAGATCCCGGGAGCCAACTCACACTTCACCCTGTACCACAGTGGTCCTCGCGATTTTTCTGGTAGACATGGTGTGGTGATTGCCCTCTCGCAACAAGCGAACCATGCACTGCTTGCTTGGGAACCGGTCAACGAACGGATGACCTATGTGTGACTGAAAGTTCACTTCAAAAGCATCTCGATCGTCTCTGTGTACGCACCAACTTCCGCTGCTGAACAGCACGACAAAGAGACGTTTTACTCGCAACTGCAAGCGTTAGTTGAAAGACTCCCGCGCTGCGATCTGTTACTTGTTGCTGGGGGCTGGAATGGCCGGACTGGACGTGGTGACTCCACTAACAGTCATCTTATTGGCCGTTTTGGGCTTGGTTCTCTATGTGAAAATGGTGAGAGACTGCTAAACTTTGCTGACCAGAACTGACTGTTTGTCACGACCACCGGCTTCTAGCACCGCAACAAACACCTGCTGACCTGGTATTCAACGACGGTCATACGGCCAGTCAGATCGACTACATTCTAGTCAGTTTAGGGTTCCGCAGCTGGGTTCGTGATGGCAGCTCGATGTGGTGCCGATACTGGTGATGTCTATGGGTCTGACCATGTTCTCGTCCGTATACGCACCCAAAATTTCACGTGCTAGACGCCTCGATGTCGCCAAAATCCGGTCTGTTTTACTGCACGAAACGATGGAGAAGGCAGTAGTGAGTGGTCATCACTGAAGGTATTAGTCTATGGTGTGGCTGAGAAAATCCTTCTCAGGATTCTCGGGAAGGCCCTGCATGAAGAGGATGGTGTTGAGCTTGCACCCGGACCCCGGCTGGCTAACCTCGACTACGCAGACAGTATCGCCTTACTAGCCTCAAAACTTAGTGATCTGCAGTCTATATGGTGTCGCGGGTGAATGCATTCGCTAAATCGGTCGGCTTGTCCATAAACGCGGAGAAGACAAACGTTTTTTCAAGCTGCATCCCTACCCAGGAAAAAGCACCTCTCGAGGTTGTTGGCTGTCAAATTGAAGAGGTGGAAAGTTTCAAATACCTTGGGGCGAGGTTGCTGCCGGATGGACAGAGTAAGGATGACATTGTCTCCCGAATCGATACTGCTCGTTGGGTTTCTCAAGCCTTAGAAAGTGCCTGTGAACCCGACGCGACATTTCTATCGACACAAAGATTCGCATATATCGTGCGTCTGTCCGGTCTGTCCTTCTCTATGGTTTTGAATGCTGGGCTAAATGCGTGGAAGATGAGCGAAAACTGGAGGCATTTGATCACCACTGCTTGAGGACTGTTATCCGAGTGAAGTACACAAACTTCGTCTCAAATGAGACAGTCCGCAATCGCTGCGCAAACATCGCAAGGATATCCCAAGCCATCCAAGAACGACGTCTGAGGTGGTTCGGACACGTTCTTCGTCGCCCACCTTACGAGCTCAGTGTTACTGCTCTTGAACCGACTCCACTTATCAATTGGAAACGTCGAAGAAGGGTTCAGCTCAAAACCTGGCTCGACGCAGTTCCTCAGGACATGGAAGTTGTTCTTGGACCTTCGGTATTCGGCGTCCGTCGTTGGCGAAGGGAATGGATTGAACTGTCCAGGTCTGCTGCCGCGGATCGTCATGCGTGGAGGAGCACAATCCGTGACATAATCGAGGCCGTCTAGATCAGGCATGATCGCAGCCCTAACATGTACAAGTATAAGGTTGGGTGACATTAGCTACCAGAAAGTAGGGTTCAAGTGCAGGCTCCACTTTTAGCTCAGTCTTCGCCTGAAATTCGCATCCATGTGACAACACGGAATTACTATCCCATTACCGCTTCGGGCCAGCTAATCACAGGCGTCAGATGGTTGATCTATCGATTACTCAGGGTTGACGGTGGTAGACGCACTCAAAAGCCCATGATTCGCGCACGCTGTTTTCCAGGCCTGAGCTGCAGCTCCTTTTATGTACAAAAAACATCTCCTACCGCAGTTTACCGCTTCTCTTGAACGGAATTCGACCTTGACACAATGATGTTTAGGATACACCCACTATCTTAACCAAGACGGGTGTTCGATCGCTCGAATAGATTATCTTGTCTGTGATGCGGGCCTCTTCGTTGCGACTGGCAAGCGATGTCGGCATGAAGCGTTATCTATTTTATAGATTAATTTAGCAATTGAATTTACTCTATCTGCCAGTGGGAGGTTTAAAGTAGCCACATGTGTGGAGTCGACACCAACACGTCTAGACGTCTCTGCATTGCTATGCACGCCAGTACGCTTCTTAACTTCATGTTGTGGCTTCTGAGAAAGTTGACCATTTTCCCACATATTCGACCACTCAGTAATTTATTTCCACTCCCTACAGATCCCGTTCCGCCGTATATATACGCTGATCGACTCCAATTTGCGTAGAGTTCAATTCTCATGCGTTCGGCTTGATCAAACAGGACATCCTCAAATGCAGGTCAATATCGACTTTTGCATTGTCATTTGGCGAGTTGGCGCAGTGCTTGAGATCGTTCCAACCCCATGCTCTGCCCATCCCCTTTTTGTAGAGCCAAAAAAAGACCGACTCGATGCCGGCCAGCTGAGCAAACCCCCTAGACTACCGGAACAATCCACACTAACGATGCTCGTCATCCCCTTCCTCCAGCTGAGGGAAGGCACAAAGTCCCCACCAGAGCACCCTGTACGTGGAGTACACCCTCTTTCTCCTTCTTGAAGACCTATTTTGTGCGATTCACTATTCCTTTTACCTTCTGTGCTAAATACTCCCTCCTCTCCCCCCACCCCCCTCCCTCCCGTCATACACCCAGGGCACGCTGCGAAAACCTGTCTGTGTTGATTTGTGTTGTTGTTATTCCAACTGACATTTTCACATCTTATTTTCTAACCAAGGAGTTTTTTGAAACCCTTCTTCTTCCTCACCGGTCGTGTAATAAGTTCGACCTTGAATATACACGTTCTGCAGGCCCTATTTGTCTCGTCTATCTCCTCACACGCAATATACTCAAGCGACAAAACCAAGTAAATGAGACTGGCTGGGAGCGCAGATCACTGGGGTGGTTACCTCGTTTGGAAAACTAAAAACGTATTAGCGTTGGGAAACATTCTGACTACCTCCAGTTAGTTTTACCCATCAGTCCCGTCGAAATGCGTGAAGTCGTTCGTGCCGATGCATACGCGAGAGGCATTTACATCACTCTTTCTTCCCACGCACACTACGTGTAAAGAATAAATTAGTATACACAGAAACCACCTGACCATACCCTCAAGATATGCCTTGTATGAAGGCTCAGGCTAAGGCTTTGCCGATGTTCTGCCACTCCGTGAAAACTGCGAAAGTTTTGGCCCAGCACGTGGACTCCCGGGAAATTTGGATGGAAGTCTTCTGAACATGACCCTCCAGAGTAAGCCCGGAAATCCGTGTGGTCGTATAAATTAGGAGGCGAAATCGGGGCCCACACACCAATCGACTTGGCCCCATATCGAGCGCATCTGCCGCACCATCACCTACCAAGCGCAGAACTCCAGGTCTTGTCCAAATTTACCCCAATTTCCACCGGTTAAACGATGTTACAATGCAGAGCCCTACTTGGTTCGATCCACACTAGCGAAGGCAATATGGATACGACAGCGGATGCGTATTCGCCCCCCCTAAAACGGGCCACACGTTACATGCGGTGAACCAACACGGAGTCAGATCCGGGTACTACAGATACTATTTAAGATGTGAACACAACAAAGGTCACACGCGAGGGTTGTGGTATACCGCACCAGATCCAGCCTCCGGTCTTATTGACTCCGTCGTGACACCGGGTTCAGGCGGGTGAGGAAGGAGCGAATGCGGTAGATACTGCGCAAGAGTATTACCACTATAAACTAATCCACGCGGAAATCGCCGTCCCTGCGCCCGCCATGGTGTGGGGACGGTAGATTTAGCTTCTCAAGTGATCTAGAAACCTCCATTCTGTAGGTCAAGTAAACTGTAGGATCCAGGGTTTTACCGAAGGCGGCGCAGGGCAGGGCATTTTTCCACCGCAACTTCTTCCGTTTCATGACTTAGATTAATTCCCGGGACTATAATGAAACTGCTTCTTTACGGTCATTGATAAATGACTGATTCAGCCGACATCAGACTGTAAGAAAATGAGTGATTACCCGCTGTCAGAGCCCGTCGGCGGCACTTCCGGGCGAAACTGAATCAGCTCACACTTCAACCTCACAGACGACGGTATGAGGTCGAATTAGAACACGTTCACTCAGGCCTTCAGCTGGTTCACTCTACGCCCTCGCTAAACAGGGTCAAAGCTGGTTGGAATAACAGCCTAGACGATTTTGCCTTTGGGTCGGTGCAGCGCGTGGCTGAATATCTCAAACAGTGAGCAAGGAGGGCGCAATTGACAGGTTGAATTTCTGACCGACAACGTAGGTGGTCGTCGGCAATGAGGTCGGAGAGATGGATTTTGGGAATGGGTGCAAAATCACGTCGCCTGCTTAACATAGGCCGCGTATGCTAGCTATGGTCTGTATACTAATCGCACATAGATAGTCGGACACGGGCATTGCAGCCCTTAACCGTTTGCCAGAAACTTCGAGCCGAGTTGGAAACTGTCCACCGTACAGTTATCAGGCAGACGTCTCTCCGCGAAATCCAAGGTGGTTGCTCGTGCCTTAGTATATTAGACAACAGGAGAACCAGTTTTTATGATACAAGTTCGAATTAATGCGAACAATTAACCGGTGCGTGAAAACTTGGTAGCAAGTTGAGAACTCAAGTCCGAATGCTCCAATGCAGTCATTTTTTAAAAATTTTAACAATATAGACGCCTTGGGCATGGGAAAAGTCAGAGAAAAAGCCTATATAGTCTCTGTTCTAACAGGACTGATAGAAGTAACAAATGTGAAATAGGTAGGGCGGTCCGTCCCCGTTCACGCCCTGGTGAGCCCGAGCGTCTACGACGGCATAAAGACTCGAGTTAAAAGGCGATAGACATCCACCGCAAGCGGAGCTAGATCGCAGCCGGCTGAGCTCGAGTCATTCTGACCTAAAAAGCGATAGTAGATAAAAGGGGTTTTATAGCCTCTTTCTATTAAGAAACTTCAAAGAGTTTCCTGAAGTAAGATTGGACAAATGAACGACATGCATTTGATTGGAACTGTTAATGTAGACGCAAATGATCACCACAATGCGTGCACACAACCAAAAAGGTTCAATTTTTAAATACATAAACAAATTAAGAACAGAGGGTTCTTAAATTTGCGGCCCAGAATCTTAATAGTGAAATTATGCCGTAATATTAGGGGAGCCGGCATTTGTAGCTAACCTAGCAACAATTACCTTTTGCAAAAACAATAAAAGTACTATTCGATGCAATAAGTTATTGGGTTTAAACCGATTGGATCCCTCAAGGACTATCACCTGGCAGTGCGGAAGGGAGAAAGACCGCCACCAATACAAGAGGAAAGGACAGGCTACTCACCGCACGAAAGTTCGCCACACAGCTAACAAATTCGTTCACCCCTTTGGCACAGTTCAGTGACTGCTGCCCATTGGCCTTGTAGCAGTCGACGACTTGCTTCTGTGCAGCCACACAACAGGCCTCCGAGGAACCCTTCCTGTGGACGAAAAAGGTGCAGAGGGGCTCTGGAATTTTACATGAAACAAATGAGTCATAATGGCACAGAAGCAAAAAGTGTTTATGGGTGTGGATTTCACTGACCGATCCCGATTAGGAACAGAAAGATAGGTCTTCCTCTTCTTGGCACTCAAATTTCGCTTGTAGAACATGCATGGACTCGGAAAAATTAGTCGTAGTTGAAATTTTAGAAAGGACGAGGTTCAAAGATTTAGTAATAAATTAAAGCTCGTGGCGGTAAAACGTACAGGTATTTGGCCTCAAGACGGTCAACAACCCGAACGAATTCATCTTCGGCCGCCTTGAGAAACGAATCATCCTAAAAGAGTCAAACATATACTGAGAATATGGTGGTTAGGTTTTTTTCAGGCGAAAGTCAAAGTTTACAAAATAAACGAAACGGTAGAAAGACGGTTAATATAAATAAAATTAGAATAATTAACCAACACGTTTTAGGGGTCATTTGGATACATCTGCACATGATCGATACTCAGAGTTTTAAGTCTGAGAGAACTTACTCGTTCTTCTATTTTCTTGAGACGGGCTTCAAATCTTCGCTCTATATCATCCAAGGAGTGAGAAAGTCTGACCGCAGAGGATGAATCCTGAGCAGGTTGAGGGGGTTGTTCTAAATGCGTAATCAATAATTTCTGGATATATACCAGGAATCGGGGGCGCTGGGACAACCATCGGTTTCGAGACGACAGGAGTGGTGCTGTTCTGATGATGCATCACTCACTGTAGAACATCGTCGGAGATCTAAAGAATGGCGTTCAACGATTTTCATGGTAACAAACCAATATATCTGAACGTGAAAAGTGGACACTGTGCACTGGCTGAGTGCCGAAAACGGACCCCATACTGTCTGAAAGAGAAAAGACAGGAATCAGGATGAGAGGACAATGTAGAACGCCATACACCCAACCACCTCCACGCGTGAAGATTCGCGACAGTTGACCAGGATAGCTCAACCCTTTCTTTTATCCAGCGATGGACACCGAATACCGAAAGTCCAAGCACCATCCTCATGTCTTGCCAAACCATGTTGATCCAGGTTTTTAGTTGACCTCCTCTTCGAGGCCTCCAAGTGGGCAACGGTGCCGGATCGAGGGCATTAGAACTGGGCTCGTGAGGCGGGCGACGGAGGACGTGCCCAAACCACCTCAGTCATCTTTCTTGAATGGCATGAGATATCCTCGCGATTTTGTCGCAACGAGTGCGGACTGCCTCGTTTGATATGTAGTCAGTGTAATTCACTGGAAGGATTGTCCTCAGGAAACGATAGTTAAATACCAAGTCTTTACTCATCTTTCACGCGCACAACCAAGCATTCACAACCATAGAGGACCGACCGGAGGGATGCACAGTACACGCGGAATTTCGCAGTGACAGAGATGTCACGTCGGGTCCTTAGGCACTTCCTAAGGAACAAGAAAAACCGGCGAGCAGCGTCGATTCGGGAAACAATGTCGTCCTTACTCTGTCCGTTCGGCAGCATCCTCACACAGAGGCATTTGAAACCGTCTACTTCTTAAAGTTGACAGCCATCGATCCCGAGGGGTGCTTTCCCTTGGTCAGGGATGCAGTTCGAAAACAATTCGGTCTTCCCAGTGCTTATGGATAGGCCGACCGAAGTAGTGATCTCATCCACCCGCGACCACAAACTGTAGATCACCAAAGCTTGAGGCTAGTAAAACAATATCGTCAGCGTAGTCTAGGTCAGTCAGACGGCGTCCGGGTGCAAATTCCACACCATCAGAACCCTGTAGGGTCCACCCGATAATCCAGTCAATGGCGTAGTTGAATAAAAAGGGAGGCATAATGCAACCTTGCCGAACACCTGATCGAATATCGAAGGGTTGGGAAAAATTGTTATGTACGATAGTATGCCTTGAACAGGGCAATGATTTTGGCCGGCACACAATCTAGTAACACTATTCGCCACAGGGACGCACGATAGAGGGAATCAAACGCACCATGGCGGGATTCCAGAATGCGCCTCAGAGTAAATATCTGGTTCACGCATCCCCGTCCAGCTCGGAATCCGGCTTGGTTGGAGTCGCGTACAGACTGAAACCGTCTGAGAAGGACGATATTGAAGACCATCACAGCAACGTAGATGAGGCTTATGCCGCGGTAGTTCTCACACGTTGTCTTATCTTCCTTTTTAAAGACTGGCAGGAGGATACCCGAACCCCAGTCATTAGGAGCTACCTTGTCTCTCCACACTTGCCCAATCACCTCATGAAGCCAGGGCACCAGTGTCAACACAGGCCTTGAAGATTCATGTGGGAATACTGTCCTCTCCGGGCGCCTTGTTGCTGTGCAGTCTATGTATTGAATCGGCGACTTCTCCCTCGGAAAGGGTCGCACGACACTGGGAAGTGATGAAACTCAGGTGCAGAGGAGAGCGAGGGAGTAGTTAGTTGCTCATCAAGGTTGAGGGGCTCGAAGTTCTCAAGCCAGTGATTGACCTTGGTCGAGTTGTCAGCAATACAGCCAAACTTCACACAGCGAACAGTCACTAATTGTCGAGGGCTTAGCACTGAATTGGCGGATAATTTGGCAGTTTGCGAGTGTTACCAACGTTCAAGTCCTGCTTCATGGACGTTGCCATTCCAGACCGATAGTTCTGACTTTCCTGTTATTTTCCGGAGTTGGCGAAAGAAAGCATCATTGTGGGACCTGGTTCGAGTCATCTGAGCAGACAACTGCAGGGTTCGTCCACTGATCCAGTCCCTGCGGCGCCACTGGCTGAATCCGAGAATTTTATCAGCTGCTCCATATACGGATGTCTTCAGTGATGACCATGGGTTACTGTCTTCTCTGTCGGCTTGGGTCGTAAAAACGGGACCGGATTTCTGTGTCCAGGGTCTCGGCAGTGCTGGATTACCAGATTTTTACAACATAGAGCACTTTCACACGCGGCATTTTGGGTGCTGACGAGAGGTTAACTTGCAGGCATTTGCGAACAAGAACATGGTTAGACCCATGGACATTATCAGTTTCAGCACCACGCATCGAGCTGCTATCGTGAATCCAGCTGCGGAACCTTGAACCAACTAGAATGCAGTCAACATGACTTGCGGTATGACAGTCGATTGAATACCAAGTCAGCAGATTTTTGTGGCGGTGTTGGTGGAAGCACGTGTTCGTGACAAACAGTTGGTTCTGATCAGCTAAATTCAGCATTCTCTCACCATTGCCGCATCGAGAGCCCAGCCCAAACTGACCAATGAGGTGAATGTTTGACAAGTCTTCGGGTCCAGTCCTACCATTCCAGTTCCTCGTAATAACGAACAGATTAGGGTGAGGCAGTCTTTCCACTAACTCCTGCAGCTGCGAGTGGAAGGCCTTCTTATCGCGCTGTTCGGCAGCTAATGTTGGTACGTTAAACTAGACGACAGACATGTCGGGAAAGTGACCCTTCAGTCACGCGTAAGTCATTGGGTCATTCACGGGTTCCCATGCAGGTAGTGCACGGTTTGCTTGTTCCGAGAGGGTAATAGCCACAACAAGTCCACCCCATGGCTGAACTGCTGCCCCCTCCACCATATCCGACTCAACTGCCTAATCGGAGGACGAATAAGATACAGGCCAAAACTAGCTTCGAGAAGTCCTTAGGCATGAAAGTGATTTTCTGACGCTCAGTATTTGATTTTTGTCGGAAGTTTATGATCTACTACCACAGATCCTCACGCATGGACAAGAACGATCAGTCTCACAATCGAAGCCAGCAAGATTGGGCGTGATAATAGCCGTATAAAATACATGTGAGTAATAAAGCATGATTATAATCGCAAAACGATCTTCGGGGATACGGCTCTATTCCAAGAACTTGTCAATAAGTAAAAACCGGCAAAAGGCATAAAAACTGATAACAAGGAACAAAAACAAACACCTCAACCCAGGTCAAGATCTCTCCGTCATACTATTTCGGGAAGGGAGTGGTTGCACTGCATGGCCGTAAACCGGAGATGAATCGTAAGATAAGGAAATTAATATTAGTAAGCCTCTAAATAGCTGAGGTCGTGTTCAGTAAATTATAAAAAGGGTCACATAACAAAGGTAACAATAGACAGTCTTATCTTAAAGAGATAAGGCTCCATAAAGGAAAATTTATGGATTCATGATACAACAAACGGCCGGTCCACATGGCCACCAAACCACATGACCTCCGGACTATCCGATAAGGATTAGTGGCCTGCATTAAAATTGTTGTGCAGTCCAGGTTTTTAGCGACTATATGTGTTTTTAATCATGCAAGTTTGTCGAATATAAGATCTTATCAACGCCTAAACTTTCACCCAGTTGCTTCGTAACAGATTCTGAATTTTATGAGCGAGCAGGCGAACCTCGTCGTTACTGCGTGCTTAATACAGACACCAAGGCGTTGTTCTAGAAATTGTCGTTAGGATTCCACTAATGTTTTCTAGATAGACGCCGGTAAAAGCACGTATAGCAAGCTATGCACCAGTACCGGTTCCTGATAACAATTTGGCAGCGATCCGCTAGATCCAGAGCTTCTGATGATGCGTGCGGTTAGGGGCCTCATCATGGGCATCAATTTTGTCGGTGAGGGGAGGGGTTGTCTTAGTCAATCAGCGTACGAAATACTGCATAAATGCGCAAGGGTCCTGCACAAGCATGGATGCTTGTGCAAGATGTCAAGGATGCATGATATCAAAGATGTTAGTAAATGTTATCAGGGGGAGGAAAAGGAAAAATATATGCTGAACCAGACTAATGGAAAATTTCCCTTATTAAGAAGTGTATTTGCAATGTATATGATCCCTGTTCGTTGATATATGAATAAAATAATTTAAAATAAAAACTAGCAGCTAAAGCCGGCATGCAGAAAAAATAAGATGGGCGTACATCGCGTGAAAGGACTAGGAACATAAATAACTGGGGAATAAAATACTAGAAGTATTTGATTAAAAACTGCTAAGAACGAAGGTGATAACGATGAAGAGTCAGAAGAAAAACTCATAAAACATCATAAAATCATCAAAAGGTGTAAAGATGGAATCAAAGTTTCTCAATTTTCTCTAGTAGCCCAGATTACTAGCAGATTACTAGCGCCAGCCCGGAAGTCCATAAAATCTTAACTCTTAACCCTATTGGTTATTTTCAATCTACAACGTATGATTTACGCATACCCATTGGTCTATTCTATGTTAACCTATCAAATCGTCTGGAGAATATGACAAAAATACTGAGGAGAATGGAGGCTCATCACTTTGGACCGGAGACTGATCTCTGACGCTTCTCCAGCCATCGCCTGTCCTTCTCCTACGGACCTCCCGAAGATCTCCCCAGGACAGCCAATCCCCACCAAAGGATCCTCGCAGGACCAAGCCCCCAATAGAATATCAACTTCTAGCTTCAAATAATCCCTAAACTCTTCACCTTGCCTACTGTCTTGTTCTTTCTTGGGCGTCGTTAATTTGGATTCGTCGCGCATCTAATACGGGCCCACTACATTTTGGTGGCAGCGGTGGAATTAAGAAGATGGATTCCTCTATCCTCTTCTGTCATCCCCGCCCATCCATCTTGGACTTCACGAGCAAGGATTCCTTTACTTACCATGTCTTTGACGAACGGCAACCATATTGAGAACGGGCGTTTGAGATTCAAATGATCCAGCTCAACCACCTCAGGAAGATTAAACTCCCTTCGTGAGAAGAAGAGGCTCCATGGTGCAATGGGGAAGGTTCGAATAGCAGTTTGGATGATTATTAGAGGAGTAAAGCAATAACCGATCATTCTGTAGGCCAGAATCTCTAGCCACCTACATCCATAGACTTCACTCATACGGGTCATGGCTACCATGATAGCTTTTGCAGCGCCAGGAGGAGAGAGCCATTAACATGTCACCCGGCATCCTGATGCTGCGCCACGAGCTACACCATCTGAGACACCAAAGCTTTGAGCTATGTTGGCAAAGTGCTTCTCAACTCTGGCCGACCCTTCACTTGGAACGCCATTCAGGAGGACAGGTACGGTTGCGACTACTTTCAGTATGGCAACTGAGTACTCATCTGTAATCATTGTGGATCCGTATGCAACAAGAAACTGAATAATGG